>JAJJLH010002485.1:0-20217 GCA_023806865.1 Isotricha sp. YL-2021a | reverse complement strand
GGACAGGGTTATTATTGCAACCGATGATAAGAGAATTTATAATGCATGCAGGGAATTTTCTGCGGAAGTTGAAATGACATCGACTGCGCATAGAAGCGGAAGTGACCGAATAGCAGAAGTTGCAAAAAGACATCCTGAAATTTCTTACATAATAAACCTTCAAGGGGATGAGCCTTTGATAGAAGAAGCAAATATCGAACTTGTAAGAAAAGGTGTAGTGGAAGATAAAACGGCTGACATTTCCACGTTAGTCAGGGAAATATCGGATGAAAATGAAATTAATAATCCAAATTTAGTAAAGTGCGTTTTTGATGTTAATAATTTCGCAATGTATTTTTCCCGCTCAAAAATTCCTTATGAAAGAAATCTCGGAAAAGCAAAATTCTACGGACATTTAGGAATATATGGGTATAAAAGAGAAGCGTTATTTAGGATGACTTCACTTCCTCAAACAACTTATGAAATGGCAGAAAGTTTGGAACAACTTCGTGCTTTGCAAAACGGTATGAAAATAAAAATTGCGATAGTGGAAAATATTCCTGTGGGAATTGATACAATTGAAGATTTTGAACGGTTTAAAGCGATAGTGGAAAAAAAATAATATGAATTTAAAGACTAATATAACTAAGCTTCATTATGATAAAAACGCAAAAGGTTTTTTTTGGAAATTTCTTAAGTTCTGCTCGATATTTTACGGCTTCGGAAGCGGTTTAAAAAATTTTTTATATGACAAAAATATTTTAAAACCTAAAAGAGTAAATGCTTATGTGGTTTCTTTGGGTAATTTTACAACTGGCGGAGTAGGCAAAACTCCTGTTGTGGCAGAAATAGCAAAATATTATATCCAAAAAGGTGAAAAACCTGCAATTATATCAAGAGGATACGGCGGAAAACTTAATAATAAAAAAGTAAATGTGATATCTGACGGTATTAATTTGCATTACAAAGCTGATATGGCAGGAGATGAACCGTATTGGTTGGCAATAAATCTTGACGGATGTGCGGTGTTAACTTGTTCTGACAGATATAAAGCTGCAAAATATGCAATAGAAAAATTGAATGCAACAAAGATTATTCTGGATGATGGTTTTCAGCACAGAAAATTGGCAAGAAATTTAGATATTGTGCTTGTTGATTCAGAAAAAATGTTTGGAAATGAAAACTTACTTCCGGCAGGTCCTTTAAGAGAAGGGACAGAAGGTTTCAAACGACTGGATAAGCTTGTTATGGTAAGTAAAAATAAAGACCATTCCAGAGCGGAAAAACTATCTAAAATAATTGAAAAGAAACAAGGCGTAAAAGTACTTATATGCAAAATTGAGCCGGATTACGTTTATAACATAGTTTCCGGAGAACATTTGGAAAAAAATGTTGAAGTTACGGCTTTATCAGCAATCGGTCAACCTGAACAATTTTACAGGTTTGTGGAAGAAGATTATATTATAAAAAATAAGCTTACATTTGATGATCATCATCAATATACGATACAGGATATTTCAAATATAAACGGAAATATTGTGACAACTGAAAAAGATGCTGTAAAGCTGGCACTTTTGAACAAAACTAATATTTACGCTTTAAAATTAAAAACGAATCTCGATGTAGAAAGTTTGCTAAATTAAAAACCGTAATTTTATGATAAAATTAATTCATTATGAATTTTATTTTAACAATTTTAGAATGTTCAAGATTTTTTTCTCTGCCAATGACGATTTTTTCTTGGCTTGTAATTTTTACGTTTGCGGCTTTAAAATCCGGAAATATGTTATACGGTGTTTTCGCTTTAATAGGAATTTGCTTCGCTCATCTTGCCGCAAATATTATTGATGATTATGTAGATTACAAATATTTAATAAAACAGGTTGATTTTGATAAAAAGGAATATTTGCACAATACACAAAAAACAAAATGCAGATATTTAATATCCGGTCAAATGACAGAAAAAGACGTGTTAAAATTAATTTTTATCTATCTGTCAATAGCGGGTTTTATAGGATTGGTATTATTTTTATTGTGCGGAAAAGGGGTTTTGTATTTTGCGCTTGCAGGAGGATTTATAACACTCTTTTATTCTTTACTTTCAAGAATTAAATTGTCAGAAATGGCAGTGGCTTTAGCATACGGTCCGATACTTTTTGGCGGTGTATATTACGTTATGACAAAATCATATTCTTGGGACGTATTCATATTATCTTTACCGACTATGTTCATGACAATAGTATTATTGTACATACATACTGTTATGGATTATGAATATGACCTAAAAGAGGGACATCAAACGATTGCTAATTCTTTTAACTCACAGTTGGAATCGCTTGTGCTGCTGAAAATTTTTATAATTCTTGCATATATTTCGTTGACATTAATATGTATATTTGATATTGCAGATTGGCAAGTAATTTTGACTTGTTCAACAATTCCGCTTGCTGTAGATTTGTATAAGTCCATGTTTGATTATTCTCTGGATTCTGCATCGATTCCGGAAAAAAAATGGTATCATTTTCCTATGGAAAATATGGAGAGGATAAAAAATCTTCAAGCACAAAGCTTTATGATAAGAATGTATCAATCAAGAAATCTTTTGATATATTTTGCACTTTTTTTAACAATCGGCATAATATTTTCATTAGCTATTTAAATATTAAGACTATATAAAGGCACTCAAATTATGTGCTAAACTTAAATATAGAGAGGAATGATAGGAGGGAAATATGATACCGATTTTAGATTCAAAAAGACAATACGCTCAAATTGGAAGCGAAATAGAAAAGGTTGTGTGTGAAGTTTTGCGTTCAGGCTCGTATATTTTGGGCCCTAATGTTAAAGCTTTGGAAGCGGAACTTGCTAAATATATAGGATGCAATTATACAGTAGGTCTAAACTCCGGTACCGATGCTCTTCATCTTGCACTAAGAGCATTAGATATAGGAGCAGGCGATGAAGTTATTACTACTGCATTTACATTTGTTGCAACAACAGAGTCAATTGAAATTGTAGGTGCGACACCGGTATTTTGTGATATAAATCCGGATACATTTAATATTGATGCAAATAAAATTGAAGAATTAATTACTCCAAGAACAAAAGCAATTATGCCTGTTCATTTGTACGGTCAGCCATGCGATATGGATAAAATTATGGACATCGCTAAACGTTACAACTTGTATGTTATAGAAGACTGTTGCCAAGCAATCGGTGCGGAATATAAAGGACGCAAAGTGGGTACTTTCGGTGACATAGGGTGTTACAGCTTCTATCCTACTAAAAATTTAGGCGGAATGGGCGATGGCGGTTTGATTACGGTTAACAGCGAAAATCTTAAAAACAGAATTGTTGCACTTCGTAACCACGGTGGTGCTGTAAGATATCATCACGATGAAATAGGTGTAAACTCTCGTTTAGATGAAATTCAAGCAGCTATTTTGAGAGTTAAATTGAATTATATTGATGAATGGAATAAGGCAAGAAGAAGTCACGCAGCAACTTATAATGAATTGTTTGCAGGATGTTCAGATATAAAAACACCTACAGAATTGGATAATACATATTGTGTTTATCACCAATATACGGTTAAAATTCCTAACAGAGATAATATTCATAAAATGCTTCAAGATTCAGGAATTGGTGCTATGTTATATTATCCTATTCCATTACATATGCAAAAAGTTCATGCACATCTTGGATACAAAATGGGTGATTTACCTATTACGGAAAAGAATACTGAATGTGTAATATCACTCCCTATGTTCCCTGAATTAACTTTAGAAGAACAAAAAACGGTCGCTTCTACATTAATTGAGTGTTTAGAAAAATCAAAAGCTTTGGTATAAGTTTTTGAAACAATATTTAAAAAAGGATTGCACAATTTGTGTAATCCTTTTTTTTGTACGTTTATATAAAATAGATTTTTCCTATGTATCCAAATCTGTAAAAGAAAAATCCTTACCAAGTTTATCAGTAAGTTCTTTTAACAATTTATAAGGGGGAATTTCCAATCCTTCAGCAATTTTACAAAATGTTGTAAGCGACATATTCGAACGTTTTCCAAGTTCCAGTTCTCTCCAACTTGATTTTGCAATATTACTTTCTGCAGATATAAGATATATAGATTTTTTGCTCCTATGTCTGTAAGATTCAATAATCTTACCTAAAATATCCATATACTTTTTCGTTGTTTTTCTGTGTTGCATATATTCAATTTTAGTGCTATATTTTATAGAATAGGACTGTCAACAGTCCTATTCTATAAAATAGATTTTAAGAATACGAATTTATGAAAAAAACTTTATTGATAGATTTAGACGGAGTATTGAATACATATACTGGTAATTTTGATGAAAATTTTATTCCGCCGATAAAAGAAGGTGCCTATGATTTTTTAAAAGAAATTTCGGCTGAATACACGGTAAAAATTTTTACGACAAGAAACAAACTTTTGGTTTGTGAATGGGTATTAGAAAATAATTTAAAAAATTTTATCAATGATGTAATAAACGTTAAAGAACCCTGTTTTTTGTACATTGATGACAGATGCATAAATTTTAACGGAAATTATCACGATTTAAAATATGAAATAAATAAATTTAAAACTTGGTACAAATAGGCTTAAATAAAATAAAATCATTCATTAAAACACTTTCTTATTGAGTTTTTAGTTTAAATTTGATATAATCGTTTTGTAGTATTGTGTGGGTTAATACCACACGAACAAATCCTTTCCCGAAAGGCGAGAGAGATTCTAGAAAGGAAGATTATGAGCAATATTGTTATTTATTCAGCAAAACCGGTGCCGGAGTTGCAAACATATCTTATGGATATTGATGAAGCTGAAATTAAGGTTTTACCGATAGAAGAATTAAAAGATTATGCACTGCATAGTCCGTCTTTGATAATCGTTGAAAATATTGATGCTGCACGTGACGCACTTATGACAAATAAATTTCCTTGTCCGATTCTGTTTTTCGGTCCGACAAGGGTTGATGTTACGGTAAGAGCTGAAGGATATGATTTTATTAAAAATCCTAATGAAAAAGACGAATTAATCGTTCGAGTAAAAGCTTTGTTAAAAATTAAACAAATAAAAGATAAACTTGAAATGGTTAGTACGACGGATGATTTGACAGGGTTGCATAACAGAAAATATTTGCAGGAGCGTCTGGAAGAAGAAATTTCCCGTTCAAGACGTTATGGAACGAAATTATCTTGTATCTTGTTTGATATAGACTTTTTCAAAGTCGTAAACGACATGTACGGCTATGAATGGGGCGATATACTTTTAAGAAATATTGCAAATAAGCTTGATGCAATGGTTAGAAAAGAAGATATTTTGACAAGATATGGTGACGAAGAATTTCTTCTTGTTCTTCCGAATACTTCAGAAGACAATGCTTTCTTGTTTGGAGAAAGATTTAGAAGAGAAGTTGAAAAAATGGAATTTATTCCGGCAGGGGAAGAAGAAGCGCATCGAGTTACTGTTTCCGGCGGTATTTCAACATATCCTTGTATGAAGGATGTTGATGAAGATGCAAATACAGTAATCAGATACGCTGAGCATGCTCTTTATAATGCAAAGCACAGGGGAAAAAATAAAATAATACAATTCTCTCAGATGAATTTGGAGATGTAATTGTAATTATATAATTGTTAATATGACTGTACGAAAATTGTGCAGTCATATTTTTTATGCTAAAATAGCCGTATTAAATTTGGAGGGATTAATGAAAGAAGCTTATTTTCCGCAAGAAATAGAAAAGAGATGGCAGGAAGTTTGGGAAAAAAATAATGTTTTTCACACGCCGGATGAAAGTGATAAACCTAAGTACTATGCACTGTCGATGTTTCCATATCCGTCCGGTAAATTGCACATGGGGCACGTCAGAAACTATACTATTACAGATGTAATTGCACGATTTAAAAAAATGCAAGGTTTTAATGTTTTACATCCAATAGGCTGGGATAGTTTCGGACTTCCTGCAGAAAATGCAGCAATGCAACATAATGCAGATCCGGCGAAATGGACTGATGAAAATATAGCATATATGACAAAGCAGTTAAAAATGCTCGGACTTTCTTACGACTGGAAAAGGGAAGTTACTACATGCAAACCGGAATATTATAAATGGACACAGTGGTTATTCCTTCAATTATACAAAAAAGGATTGGCATACAAAAAAGAAGCTGCTGTTAATTGGTGTGATAAATGCGGAACTGTACTGGCTAATGAGCAGGTAATAGACGGTAAATGTTGGCGATGTGACAGTGTAGTTGAGAAAAAATACTTGTCACAATGGTTCTTAAAGATTACTGATTATGCAGACAGACTTTTGGAAGATTTAAATAAACTGGATGGTTGGGGCGATAACGTAAAAACTATGCAGGCAAATTGGATTGGAAAGTCGGAAGGTGCAATTTTTAGATTTAAAGTAAAAGAAGTGGAAGGACTGGAAGTACCGGTATTTACAACAAGACCTGATACCGTGCACGGTATCACATATCTGGTTGTAGCACCGGAATATTCCGATATTGAAAAGCTGACAACAGAAGAAAACAAAAAGGCTGTAGAAGAATATCGAGCTAATGCACGTAAGATGTCTGAAATCGAAAGATTATCAACAGAAAGACCAAAAACAGGTGTACCGTTGGGTACTCATTGTATAAATCCGTTTAACGGCGAAGAATTTCCACTTTGGACGGCTGATTATGCTCTTGCAGAGTACGGAACCGGTGCTGTAATGGCAGTTCCTACTCACGATACAAGAGATTTTGCTTTTGCAAAAAAATATAAATTACCTTTAAAAGTAGTTATTCAAAATCCTACCAATCCTTCTGATTGTTTGGAAGAGGCATATACCGAAGAAGGCATATTAGTAAATTCAAATGAATTTGACGGTATGAAAAATACGGAAGCCAAAAAAGCGATTACACAAAAAGCCGTAGACAACGGTTTTGGCGAATTTAAAACACAATTTAGATTGAGAGATTGGCTGATTTCACGTCAAAGATATTGGGGAGCGCCAATTCCTGTAGTATATTGTGATAAGTGCGGTATTGTTCCGGAAAAAGAAGAAAACTTACCTGTTTTATTGCCGACAGATGTCGATTTCTCAGTGGTCGGAAAATCACCGATAACTACATCCCCTACATTTAAAGATACTGTATGTCCGATTTGCGGAGGTCACGCTGTTCGGGAAATGGATACAATGGATACGTTTATTTGTTCCAGCTGGTATTATTTGAGATACTCCGATGCAAGAAACGAGAAAGAATGTTTTAACAGAAACAAAGTTAATCATTGGCTTCCTGTAGATCAATACGTCGGCGGAATTGAGCATGCTATTTTACATTTATTATATTCAAGATTTTTTACAAAAGCGCTCAAAGATTTAGGTCTTGTTGATTTTGACGAACCTTTTAAAAACCTTTTAACACAAGGAATGGTGCTAAAAGACGGTTCAAAAATGTCAAAATCTAAAGGGAATACGGTTGACCCTGATGAAATATTTGAGAATTACGGTGCCGATACCGCAAGGCTCTTTATATTATCGGATTCGCCGCCGGCAAGGGATTTTGACTGGTCTGATGCAGGTGTTGAAGGATGTTATAAATTTCTTAACAGAGTTTGGCGACTTGCAAGTGAGGGAGTGAATGAAGGGTTAATCTCAAAAAATTACACTCTTTCATCGACACTTGTACGTGAAAATGATGATTTAGTCAGAGTGGTAAATATTGCAATAAAAGGTATTACAAACGATATTTCAAATGATTTTCAATTTAACACGGTTATTTCAAAATATCGTGAGTTGACGAATGCAATTTATGACTGGAAAGGCAAAAAGAAAGATTTCACAGAAGAAGATAAAAATGTTTTCAGCTATGCTGTAACATCTCTTATCAAACTTATGTCACCGGTCACTGTTCACCTGTCTGAAGAGATTTGGCATGAGTTGGGATATACAAATTCTATTCATGATGAAAAATGGTGTGAGTGGGATGAAAATCTTGCAAAAGCGAGCAAAATAACTTTAGTTGTACAAATTAACGGCAAAGTAAAAGATAAACTGGAAGTTGATGAAAGTATAACTGATGAAGAATTAAAGCTTGCAGCACTTTCAAGTGAAAAAATCAAAGAACTCACCAATGGCAAAGAAATCGTAAAAACAATTGTTGTACCGAAAAAGCTTGTAAACATTGTTGTAAAAGGGTGAATATATAATATTAAAACTTGAGGCTGGTAATTTCAAATATTATCAGCCTCTTTGCCTCTTGTATTTTAGCCGAGTTTCAAGTATTATTGTTAGGCAAGGGGGATATAGTATGAGCGGACACTCAAAATGGTCAACAATAAAACACAAAAAAGCTAAGACAGACTCGCTAAGGGCTGCTGAGTTTCAAAAATTTTCGAGAGAAATTATTGTAGCTTCAAAACTTGGAGGACCTGATCCTGCCGGTAATTTTCGTTTAAGAACAGCTATTGAAAAAGCTAAAGCTGCCGGACTTCCAAATGATAATATTAAAAGAGCTATAGAAAAAGGCTCCGGTGCAGGTAATAGTGAAAACTACGATGAAATGACCTATGAAGGATATGCTGCAGGCGGTGTTGCAGTCGTAATAGAAGCAATGACAGATAACAAAAATCGTACTGCCGGTGATATAAGAAGTTATTTTACTAAATTTAACGGAAATCTTGGTGAAACAGGATGCGTAGGTTGGATGTTTGATAAAAAAGGTTGTATTACATTCGATAAAGATAAAACAGACTATGATACTCTTTTTGAAGCAGCAATAAATTTAGATGCCGATGATATAGTTGATGAAGATGATGAATTGAAGGTATATACGTCTGTTCCTAATCTTCAACCGATAGCTGAAGGATTGGAAAAAGAAGGTTTTAAAGCTATAACGGCGGAATTTACAAGAATTCCTCAAAATACTATTGAAGTAAGTGATGAAAAGACCGCAATAAATATTATGCGACTTTTGGGAAGATTAGAAGAACATGATGATGTTCAAAATGTGTACGCAAATTTTGATATTGATGATGATTTAATGTCAAAAATCGAGGAACAAATATAGTTTATATTTATTTTTTTTGAAAATAACAACAAGGAGAAGTATATTATGATGAACATGATGAATATGATGAAGCAAGCACAGAATATTCAAAAGAGGTTAAAGGAAGCTCAAGAAGAGCTTAATCATATGGATATTACAGGAGAAGGTGCTAATGGTTCTGTAAAAGTAACTTGTGACGGAAAGGGTTTATTCAAATCCATTAAATTATCTGCAGAAGCTATTAATCCTGATAATCCTTCATCTGTTTCTCAAGATTCCATAGAAATGCTTGAAGATATTATAACTGCAGCTATTCATCAGACTTCCGATAAAGCTCAAAAAGTTATGGAAGAAAAAATGAAATCAATAACCGGCGGTATTTCAATTCCGGGATTATTCTAAAAAATGATTTATCCAAAATCCATAGCTACGTTAATAGAGCAGTTTCAAAGATTTCCGTCCGTGGGCCCAAAATCGGCACAACGGATGGCTTTTCAAGTGTTAAAAATGCCGATTAATGAAGTTGAAAAATTTGCAAATGCAATAATTGAGGCTAAAAAAAGCTCTAAAACCTGTGAAATTTGTTATAATATTTCGACACAATCTCCTTGTGAAATATGTTCATCAGATAACAGGAACAGGTCTGTAATTTGTGTAGTTTCTGAAACAAAAGATTTGATAGCCATAGAAAAGACAAATGAGTATAAAGGTATGTACCATGTACTTCAAGGTTTGATATCTCCTATGGATGGGATAGGGGCGGAAGATATAAGAATAAAGGAGCTCTTATCGAGGCTGACAGATGAAAGGGTACAAGAGGTTATATTGGCACTTTCTCCGTCAGTTGAAGGTGAAGCTACGAGTTTATATTTAACAAAACTTATAAAGCCTTTCGGAATAAAAATTTCAAGAATAGCGTTCGGTTTGCCTGTGGGTGCTGATTTGGAATATGCAGATGAGATAACGCTTGCAAGAGCAATAGAAGGCAGACGGGAATTATAAAAGTATGCGTGTGTAAAAGCTGATGATATAGCTCAGCATTTTAATTTTACCCTTTTTTCGATTTGAAATTTGAAAAAATGATTTTTGAAAATTTCTTAATATTTTGTTACAAACATGTCAATTATTTAATCGAAGAATACTTTATATATATATCGAGGAAATATTATGAGCATGCGTATTGGACAACAAAGAGAAATTGAGCAAAAAAGAGTAGTTGTTACGACTCCTCCAATTAGCAATAAAAATGATGCTATAGCTATGATTAAACAAGCGAATGTAGGTGAAAATACTGATGTTTTAGATATTAATTCTGATAATAAAACTCAAAAACCTGCAACATCCTCAAAAAATGAAAACCCGGGTGCTGTAAAACAGCTTATTTATAATTTATGTATGCAATGCGGAATTGATTATGTAAAATTAATGAAAAATTTGTTTACAGTTTTAAACATAGAAATTTCTGATTTTGAAAATGAAAGTAATTTTTCAAAAGAAGAACAAGCTTGGTTATTGGAACAAGTAAGAAAATCTGTGTCTTTATATTCAATAGAAAAACGTAATGGTGCATTAGGAAAAGATGTTAAACCGGAAAAATTCATTATTCACCATGTAATTGACAGAATTGAAACCGGAGGAATTAACAAGAAATGTGAAGAAAGTGGTATCGACAGAAAAAAAGTCTTTGAAAGTCTTAGAGAAATAATATCAAAAGAACAATTCGATAAATTAACACCTTTTGAAAAAGCACAGTTAGCTGCAATTGTTAATCAGTCAATAAATCGTTATATTGAGATTAAAAAATCAGGTGAATTGTCAGAAGAAGTTGATGTTAATAAATTTGTAATTCAGGATGTTAAATTATTTTTAGAAGCAAAAATAAACGGTAACTGGATTACAAAGGATGAAATTGATGCGAAAGTAGAAGATTTTAAAAATTTTTCCGGAGAAGATTTCAAAAAGCTTTCTCCTAAAGAACGTGATGAAAAATTTAAACAATACAGAGCAAAAACGGACGCAGAATTCAAAGTATATTTAGAAGAAAACCTTGCTCAAGTACCGGAAAGTCAAAGAGAAGAAGAAAAAAGAAAATTGATGGCAAGACGTGATGCTCTTGAATCAATTTTGATACACAGATTGTTTGCAACAATGGATAAAGAAGGAATTCAATCCATAGGGCATATAGCTCACGGTAAAAACGTGGCAAGATTACCGGAAGAATTTGCAATTAGAAATGATGCTCAACAAATTGCTGACGCCACTGTTTTTAATTGGTTAATGGATTTTGTTGCAACTAATGCGGAAGCAGGCGAACCGTTAGAAGCAAATGTTGTTCAAGAGTATAATAAAGGATTGGTAGCATTAAAATCTGCCGAGAAAAAAACAGAGTATTTTTACGAATACGTCACATTAAGAAACAGCGGTAATATTCCGGAATATATGACAGAAGATTTATTTACAGCAACGGCTGCAGGTATTGAGTCAGGTGTACAAATCAGTGAAAATATGAGTGCAGAGGCAAAAGCAGCTTTTATTGCTCAGTTTGAAGCTACAGAGAAGCAATTCGGTGATTTGGAAATTGTAAATCAAAAAGCTGCAGAAGCAGTAAAACAGTATGTAACAGAAAATCCGGAAAAATCCGGAGTTGTCTATACAAGAGAAACAAAATATTCTCAAAAATCTTCATCAAATACAATTAATACGCCGTCAAAAGAAGCGGTTGTTCATTCATCAACAGATGAAATCCCTTACGCTGAGTTAAGACGAGCTAGGGATGGTAAAACGAACGGTTATACTACAAATCCTGTAGTTCAAAATGCGGTATCTAACGGAGCGTTGATAGCTGCTGAAATAAGTAAGAACATTATAACTGTTTCCGAGGCTGTAAAACAACACGGATTGGCAAAAGTAATTACAGCATTGAAAAACAGCAAAAATTTGGAATCTCACGTAGAACAATTAAGAGGTTATATAAAAAACAGTAACGAGCAAGATTTAATGGAAGCATACAATAGTAGTACCGCATTATTTATTGATGAATATGCCAGACCTGAAGTTGCAAGAAAATTATTTGATAAAAAACAAAGTTACTTATCTTTCGATGTAAGACATGCAATAGAAGTAAGACATAGTAAAGGCTCTAAGATTAATGGCAATAATTAAGGATATATTGTATAAAATTTTATCTGTTCAGGAAAAATTTTTGATGAAAAAACTTTCCAGAACAGTAGGCGTAAGAAATAAATCCAAAAGAAAACGGACTTTTGGTAACGGTTTTATGCTTGATTTGAATTCTCTTGCAGATGAAGAAAAACAAAAGCTCGAAAGCGAATTAACACTGATTTTAGAGAAGTACGAATATAACCCTGAAAAACTGTTAAAATATATTGAAAATCAGGGGACAAAAGTATATTATTTAAAAGATGCTTTTAAAATGTTAAATTTGATTGGTGAAAATGAAGGATTTATTTATCCTAATACCGGATTAAGAGCATTATATTTGTCGCTGGGTATTCTGAGACGACCTTCTTTTAAAACAAAAGAAATGTTTATTTTGTCGAAAGGTGATATTAACAAATATTTTTTCATTTATCATTTGTACAATTGGTTTGCGTTCAAACACAATATCGAAGGTATGGATAGCGAATCGCAAAATCTTTTAAGAAAATATTTATTTACAGATGAAAGTACGGAAAATTTGCAACTTGAAGAAATATATAAATTAAAAGATGCAATAAAACAAGACAAAGCGTCTATAGAATTTGTTGTAAAATTATGCAGAAATTACGATGGCGCAAAACAAGCATTGGACAAAATTAAGCAGCAAGGAAGCGCAAAACTTTAATCCCAGGATGTTTTATTCATAAATGTTTTGATTGCACTATCCAAATCCTCAGGTTTTTCTAAATCACTTTCTTTGGATTTGTTTAATAGCGGTTTAGATTTAAATCCGTCTCTGATTCTGTTATATATTGACAAACCTACAAAAATAGCAAAAGATGACACTAAAACCGCAAACATAGCCAAGAGAAATTTTTTGATAATCTTTTTCACATTTGTAGGCTCTTTGTACGGAGAAAGAGTATTGTTTTGTTCTGTATTATCAATATTTGGTGTTGTATCTTCGTCAATCTTGTTATCGTCATCAATTTTGTTCGATTGCGAGTCTACAACTTCTTCATCCTGCAAAGGTGTTAACCTGATTTGTGTAGGAATGTCGGATTGAGTTTCCGAAAAAGCCGGCGCAGAGAGTGTCAGCGCCAGCATTGCAATTATAATATTAAACTTCAACATTTTTCTTTGTAGTCTTTCTTGGTCTTTTTTGTGAACTTCTGTTTGGTCTTTTTATTTTTTTTGTATTTTTTTCAGAGTTTTCATCTTCATTTTTAGAAGCATTTTCATTTGTTGCTTCTTCATTAGTTGTTATATTAGCACTTTCCGCAAAAACCGGTTCGAGATTAGAAGCTTCATTAATAACAGTTTTGGCAGTTTCAACTTCTTGTTTAATATCGGATTTGTTAATTTTTCTTCCTCTTCCTTTCCCTTTTGTTTTTGCAGCTTTAATGTCTTTTTCTTCTTTTATCTCTTTTATTTCTGCTTGAGCAGCAACTGAAGGATTTTCAATTGTTTCCAATTTTTCGCCTTCTATTGGCGTAATTTGTTCTTTTATTTCTTCCGGTTTAACTTCATTTTTGTTAAATTTATTGAATTTTTTCTTTCCGCTCATAGGTAGTTTAATTTTTGCGGCTTTTGCTCTGTATTCTCCTTCGGAAGTTGCGGATGCAAATTTCATATCCTCCATAATATATCCGTTTCCTTGGCAGTGAGGGCAGCGTTTTGCAAAAATTTCGCTTATTGCTTGTCCTTGACGGTGTCTGGTCATTTCAACAAGTCCCAAATCAGAGAGTTGACCGACTTGAGGTTTTGCCTTGTCAGCTTCCATAGCAAGTTCAAGTTCTTCCATCATTGTTAATTTATCGACTCTTGAAGTCATGTCAATGAAGTCAATGATAATCATTCCGCCGATATTTCTGAGTCTTAATTGGCGGGCAATCTCGTGTACGGCTTCTATATTTGTTTTTAATATTGTTTCATCTTGAGTTGAAGAGTTTGTGAACTTGCCGCTGTTAACATCAATAACAGTCAATGCCTCAGTCGTTTGAATAAATAAATAACCGCCGGAAGGTAAATTAACCTTCATTTGAAGCGCAGCTTTTATTTCTTTGTGGATATCCATAGCGACTAAAAGAGGTTCTGAGCCTTTGTACAAAGTAACATTAACGTTTTTGTTCATGTGCCAGTTCTGAAGTAAATTTTGAACTCTGTTTAATGCAAATCCTGTATCCACAATTATTTCTTGTGTTTCTTCGTTGCAAGCTTCTCTTATAACTCTATATAACAAGTCTTGGTCTCTGTATAAGAGATTTGGAGGTGTCATACTTTCTGCAGAAGTTACTATATTATTCCATTTTTCAAGAAGAATTTCCAAATCTTCTTGGATGTCAGCTTCTGTTTGTCCTTCAGCTTCAGTTCTTACAATAACCCCTACACCGACAGGTTTGAGAAGATTTAAAACAGATTTTAATCTTGCTCTTTCTTTGGAAGATGTTATTTTTTTACTTACGTTTATTCCGGTTTCATTTGGCATTAAGACTAAAAATCTTCCCGGAAGGGATATTTCTGTAGTAACACGAGGGCCTTTGTGTCCGGTCGGTTCTTTTACAACTTGAACAACTATTTTTTGTTTAGGTTTTAATTTATCCTGCAAAGCACCTTTTCCGGTTACATCTTGTGCGTGTAAAAAACCCATTTTATCGATACCGACATTAACAAATGCGGCTTCTATAGAGGGAAGAATATTTTCCACTTGAGCCAGAAAAACATCTCCCAAAATAATCTCTCCTCTGTGTACATAAAATTCGGCAGCTCTGCCGTTTTCCATAACTGCAGCAATATTGTCACGCTCAGCTATAATGATTTTGTTAGCGATTGCTTCTTTCATTTGTCTAAATCCTTTTTTAATGTATCTCTCGTATTTTAGCCAAGAACATAATAACTTTTAGTTTGTGTATTAATTTCAAAACCACAAATTGTATTTCCTGACCGAGGCATATAAACAGATTTTTACATTTTTAAAAATCCGTTATTTTAAAACCTTTGTATGTTTTTTCTTTGAATTAAATTATTCAAAAGTAAAAACCATAACTTTATAATACAAAATTTTAGTGTAAATGTAAAGCAAAAACGTTATGTGAAAAATGTAAATTTTTCCGCAAACTCATTGATATTTTAACAGGTAATTGTTACTTGTATTTGTTTGACTATCTTTATGCTATTCTTAATATATGAGGAGAAATTAAAAATGGAATTTAAATCAAAAATAAAAACAATAGAATGGGTTGACAATTATTCAAAAATGGTAGACCAAACGGCTATTCCTTATGAATACAAGTTTGTGAATATAACGACCGGTGAAGATATGTTTAAGGCAATAAAAGATATGATAGTTCGAGGGGCACCTGCTATCGGGATTGCCGGTGCACACGGAATTGTTCTTTTTGCGCAAACCTTAAGCAAAACTATATCTGACAGACAGACTTTCGTGACTGAGTTGATTAAAAAAGCCGAATATATGAAAACATCTCGCCCAACAGCAGTAAATCTGATGTGGGCATGTCAAAAGCAAATTGAAGTTATTAAAAACTCAAAAGCTGATATAAAAGGAATTGTGGAAGAGCTGAAAACAAACGCTATAAAACTGGAGAATGAAGATATAGAAATTAATAAAAAAATCGGCGACTATGGCGCCGAAGTTGTTCCGAAAGGTGCGACTATATTAACTCACTGTAACGCAGGAGCACTTGCTACAGTAGGATATGGAACAGCACTTGGTGTTGTTCGTTCCGCTTACGCAAAAGACAATACAATACAGGTTTTTGCCGATGAAACCAGACCGAGACAACAAGGCGCAAGAATTACGACTTTTGAACTTGCGATGGACGGTATTCCTGTAACGCTTATTACAGACGGAATGTGCTCATATTTTATGAAAAAAGGTATGATAGATATGGTTGTGGTCGGTGCGGACAGAATTGCGGCTAACGGTGATACTGCAAACAAAATCGGAACTTATACGGTTGCAATTGCGGCAAAATACCACAATATACCTTTCTATATAGCAGCACCTCTTTCTACAATTGATACATCTATAAAAACAGGTGCAGAAATTCCTATCGAAGAACGTTCAAGAGAAGAAGTTACACATATAAACGGGAAGCCAATCTGTGCAGCACAAGGCGTTAACGTCATCAATCCGGGGTTTGATGTTACTCCGCACGAATTGATTGCGGGAATAATCACTGAAAAAGGTATTCTGAGAGCCGATTACAATAAATCAATAAAAGAAGCGTTCAATTAATAATATATTCTTTGTGGCTTTGGTGGTTCTGTATCTATTATTCTATACTCTCTTACATCTTGCGGAAGAGTTTCATCTACCGGTTCTATTGTTAAAGATTGTTTTGTCATATTTGTTCTTGTTTTCAGGTACGCATTACCTAAACTATCAGCCGGAAGTACTGTTCCGTCTGCCGCAATCAGAAACTTAAACCTATCAGGCTCTGTACAAGAGTCTGCACTATACAAACAGTTCGGCAGAGCATCTTGATTTATATCAATGTATACTTGTGTTTCGTATGTTTTAATGCTGCCAGAATCCGAATGTTCTGTAATAAATAGCCAATCTGTACCATTCTGAGTTGTAAAAGAAGGGGACATAACATTACCGTCTTTTGCGGATGTTAAAGGCTCGTTGCATTTTGAGCCGTGTAAATCTCCGGTCATAATATCAGCAGCAATCAAACAGATTTTGTTCGTACCTTCATATATATTATATTTACCAAGGCCTTTGCTAATATTATACAAAGGATATTTTTGACAGTTAAATGGTTGTCCAGTACTGTCTTTATAACTAATAGGATATATTTTTGAATTTGTAGCAGCATCATGTACTACTTGATTCAAAGCGTCGTATCTTTTCAGATACTTTTCTTTTAGTTGATCCGGTCGAAGTTTTGTAGCGGCAACGCCCAAAATAGAGGTTATAATTCCTATAATACCGACAGTGACTAATAGCTCGGCTAAAGTATATCCTTTTAATTGTTTCAAAACAGCACCCTCTCTTTCGTAAGAAATTTGTAAGTAACATGATTTTAACATAGGAAATTAAACTCTACAAGAGAAATTTATTAAATGTATATTGTAAGCTTGAAAAAGCTGTATTAATAAGTTATACTGACATTAAGCACATTGAAAGTATTGAATATGGGGATGCACCGGTTTTGACATTGTGATTGGTAGATTCGGGCTGCGAGTCCGAGAGCTGTTCTCGGTTATCAACGGGCAAAACAAATTAAATGCTACAGATAACGTAGTTTATGCTAACTTTGGTCGCGAAAGCAGACTTGCTGCCTAATTGCAGCAATTAGCCCTTCTGGGCAGCCAGCTTGCCGCTGCTTAGGATGAAATTATGCAAGACGCAGTACGCAAATGATGGTATGCGTATCAAGATTACCATTAAAGGTTAGACTTCCGCAAAAAGTCTTTGATTTTGCTTAGGTTTTGTAATTTTCCTTGTAAAATCGAGATAATAAGTTACTACACTCGTAGATGTCAGCTTTTATCCGCATTGGACGTGGGTTCGATTCCCACCATCTCCACCATACTTTTTTTTGGGGTAAAAAGTTTGTTACCTTTTTACAGGACATTTGGTCGGAAGGGGTAAATATTTGGCTCAAATGCCGACAAAACCTAAATTAAAATAGGTAATTTGAAAAGTAGGGTTTGGTTTCAGTCGAACCAATAAAATTTTAAAGGTGCGTCAAAATGACGCACACTACATAACTGTTCCGTTTTGTTGCGTGTTCCATAAAATTCTGCATGCGGGACGTGGATCATTGCCTTCATAACGTTTATATTCATTTTCTTGAATTATTTCACCATATCCTTCAAGCACATAAGTTATTTTATAATAATCTTTTGAATGATATTCTGCACCTTCAAACGGATAATCACGGTACACAGTCTGCTTGCCAACATCTTTTTCCCACCACTCAACATGCCCTGTCTTTTCTTGACTATAATGTCCTTTTATTCTGTTTGACTTGAATGCATACATAGCAAAATTTAATTGTTGTGCATTTGTTAAATCTTCCCATGGAATATCCCAACAATCTTTCCAGTCCATATGTATTACTGTTTCCCTAGCAATTCTTTCTCTTTCGTTATCATGGGCCTTATAGATTTCTTTTGCCTTTTGTCTTTGAATTTCAGCTTTTTTAGCAGCTTCGGCTTTTTTATCCATTCTGATATTATGTTCCGCTTCTTTATTCAGTTGCTTAATTCCGATTCCGACGGTTGTTGGAGTATTCAATTTACCATTTCTGCTTTCCTGCATCTTTTTATATTCTGCAAGAAATTCATTCCTTTTTTGTTTAGCGCGATTTACCGTAGAAACATATTCTTGTCTCGCTTTTGATACAGTTGATTCATATTTTAACTCAGCATCTTTTAATGTTTGTTCGAGAGTCTTTGATAATTGCTTTTTTTTGCCTGTGATATCTCTATATTTTCTTTCGTTCTCTGCTGAAACTTTGCGATATTCTGCTTCAGCAGTTTTGTTTATTCTATTATATTTTTCTTTTTCTTTTTTGTCTATTTCTTCTTTTTTTGAATTTTCATCTTGATAAATAATATTATATTCCGCTCTTGAAATTGTATTATTAGAATATTGTCTGTATGCTTGTGTTGTAGCGTCTTTAAATTGTTTGTACGCTTTTAATGTAGCTTCATTATATTCATGGTATGCTTGTTGTGTAATTTTAGTATATTTCCGATAGGCTTCATTATTTGCATCATTATATTGCTTATACGTGACAGAATCAAAATTATCACATTCTTTACCAACCGCTTCTATACATAAAGCTTTATAATTTTCATCATATTCTTTTTGAGCAAGATTCTTTGTTTCATCAAATTCTTCTTTAGCATCTTTTTTTGTCTCATTATATTTTTTCTCAGCCTCCGATTTTATCTTTTCGAACTTCATATTTGCAACTTCATCGGCTTTTTCAAACAATTCTTCCCAAGTCTCAACTTTTTCGGCTTTTATTTCTTCGGTTGTTTTAACAAGAGGTTTATCGGCATCTTTTTCTGTCAAAGTTGATTTTGCTGCCTCTATTTTTGTTTCATTATTTTTGTTATGAACTTTAATACCCAATGCAGTCAAAAAACTTGCCATAAGCATAGGCAGTGCTTTTTTACCTGCATTTTCCAATGATTTTGTAACAGTTCTTTGCTTAAAAGATACATAATTGTTAGTTTGTAAATTCTGTTGTTGATATTTAAATTGTACCGAATTCATTTTATTCTCCTTATATTTGCATTATTAATTTTTGATAATTGACGTACTGCCGTAGAGGTAGTTATCCATAGCATTCTTTGTCTCAGATATATCTTGAGAAATATGCGGTACTTTTTTAACAAGTATCTCACCCCAATGCTTTCCTGCATCATATTCCCTATATACATTATCTGTATTTTCATCAAGATATTTTCTCATTTGTTCCATTGCATCTTCAGAAGTTTTACTTTTAACGGAATACTGTAAGCCAAAAGTTTTCTCTTTTGGCATTTTAGTCACAACTTCTCTACTTGTAAGTGATCTTACGTTAAACGGCTTTGATGTCATTTCTCTGTATGGTCCTGTGCAAAGTTCTTGTATATATTTTAGAATGTTTATATTAAGTGATATTCTTTTTCCTTGTTTCTTTGATTCAAGGTGCAAGTCGACATCATTCTTTTCCAAAAACTGTTTTACATATTTATTATTTTTGAACCATTCTACAATTTTTTCTGCTTCTTGCGGATTATCAAACCCTTTAACATAAACATTTTTTAAACTTTTAAATGAGACCTTTTGATTATTGTTTGTAACGGCCATTGATTGAGAATTAACAGGTGATAAATTCATGAGATATTTCCTTCACATTTTACTACACACACAAATAAAAACGTTTGTTAAATAAAAATTGTCTAAATATTGAAATAAATTTACAAAAGTTTACAATACTAATTGAAAAACCTTAAAAATCTTGTATAATATAAATA
>JAJJLH010002484.1:0-20223 GCA_023806865.1 Isotricha sp. YL-2021a | reverse complement strand
CCTAACAGCTCTGTTGTGGCGGAACGGAACAACCAGTTCCGTTCCGCAAAAAGCAGGCACTTTTCCATCAATGTAAGGCGGATATAATTTTCCCGCCATATTGATTACTCCTCCTCATCAATCATAAATAATAAAGCTTGCATTTGAGCATTAGAAATATCTGTATCTCCAAATGCATCTAATTTTACTTTATAAATCTTTACATCTTGAGTAAGATTAAAAAGTTCATTTAATTTACGAGTAGCGGAATCAATATTTTCCGGAGGAATCTCGTATTGTTGAGTTTCCTCATTAAGAGTACCATACTCAGATGCAATACTTACTCTTTGTTGTTCAATATCTTGTGCCAATGCAACAAGTTCTTTTAAATTTTTTTGAAGATAAAAATTAACCTTAAGAGGCAATTTCACTTCTTGTTGACCAAACTCTTGTGCAAGAGCATTGGCATAATTATAAATTTCACTATTTTTTAAAGTCATTACCATGGCTTTAATCCTCCTTTTACTCATCATTATATGATCCATGAATTAAACCAGTAATACGAACTTGTCTATAACTATCTCTTTCATAAATCACTTCTTTATCTACACTAGTACTAATACCAGTAACAACATTACTCATAGTAGCATTTGTAGAAAAATATCCAATACGATTAGTTGTTCCCCAATCTGTAACAGTGCCTGTTTCTGGGTCAAGTCGATAAACATAACCACTCATAGCAACACTTTTAGATTCTTTTGTTGGAGTAACGCTTACCCCCGTTACATATGTGCCAATTTTTCTATATGATAATATTTAAAATGTAATATTAAATATTAAAATACTTTTTTATAAAATAATCGATATTACATTTAAGTTTATTTTAATTTTTATTTTTCATTTATTATATTTGAAAAATTAGTATTATTTGTATCATTAATAATAAATTCATTTGATAAAATCATTTCTTTTGTAATTACTTTTGGAAAAAAATTATCAAATTCATTTTTTTTATTCATATTGATTTTCTTATTTTCACTAATTGAAATTTGTTCTTTTATTGTTTTTGTTTTATTTTTATTTTTTGGGACATATAAATTATTAGCAAATAAAATAAATTTATTTAAATCATCATTTCTTTTATTTATTGTAACTGATGAATTACTTTTTGGAAAAATTTTTTGATTTTTGTAATTTGAATTTTTGTTAAAATTAAGTTTGTTAAAAATTTCTGTTATTTCAATTGCTTTATTTTTAATATTGGGATTTATAAATTTTT
This sequence comes from Isotricha sp. YL-2021a, assembly GCA_023806865.1. Classification (NCBI taxonomy): domain Eukaryota; phylum Ciliophora; class Litostomatea; order Vestibuliferida; family Isotrichidae; genus Isotricha; species Isotricha sp. YL-2021a. The sequence goes on along the minus strand of JAJJLH010002484.1, from coordinate 18,965 downwards.
TATTTTCATTTTCCTTTAATTGAGATATATTTTGGTTTTTTCTATTTGAGTTATTAATATCACTTTTTAAATTTTTTTGTTCATTTTTGAAAAAATTAATTTCTTTTTGTTTCATTTTATTAATATTATGATTTGAATTATTTTTTTGATTAACAGAATTATTATTAAATAATGTAAATATTTTATTTGTATTATTTTCTGAATAAGAGTTAACGTAAGGATTAGGAAAATTTCTGGTAAAATTATAATAATTATTATTAAGTTCTTGATCAATTTTTTCTTTTGATTTAGAATTAAAAATATGATTTACTTTATTTTTATCATTATTCATTTTTATAGGCTCATATCTTTGGTAATCTATTGAATTTCTTTTTTTTTCAATTTTTGTAACAGGTTTTTTTTTAACTTTTTTATTAACATTTTTTATTATTGTAGTAATATATTTTTGTTTAATCTTATTATTATTATTTTTATTAAAAAAACAATTATTATTATCAGTATAGCAAAATTTATTATAATTTGAAAAATTTCTCATAGATATTGCAATTTGATTATTATTATTATTTAAATAATTATTCACTTTATTTCTTAATATTTTATTTACTATTTTTTTACTATTTGGACTAATATTTGGAGAATTTCTTATTTCACCATATTCTTTATTATATAATTCTTGTTTAATTTTTTCTATTTTTTCATTTGATTTTTTTTTCTTTTTTTCCCAATATGCCAATAAATCTTTATTATTAGTATAAGATGTATTTTCATATTTTTTATTTTGATTATATACATTTATTCTATATGATTTTGCTTGAGCTGATAATGGTCTTTGATACATTTTTAATATAAATTATTAAAATTTAAAAAAAAAGAATTATTAAAAATATTTGTAAAATATTTTAAGATTATTAATGGAAAGGAATGAAAATTTATTTCCAGAAGTTTCAAATAATTTATTGACATCACCAATAAAGAATCAATTTATAAAAAAAAATCCAAAAATTGGAATTAAGAAAGATTTAAAAAATATAAAAATAGAAAAATTAGATGGTATAATTAATAATAATGATAATGAAAAAAAATTTATATATACTTTACAAGAATGTATTGAATTAAATAATAATAATTTACTTTCATATAAATCATTAAATCCTCAAAATAAATTAATTTATACTGATTCAAATGAAGAAATTGAAAAAAATAAAATTAATAATCCAATAAATTATGATTTTCTTTTAAATATTATTCAAATTGATAATACTTCAATTGAAAATATTATAGATGGAAATAATGGAAAATTTATAGAAAAATATAATGAAATTGATATAGAAAATAATAATGATATTGTTTTTGATTCTTTATTTGAATCAGGTAATTTAAGATTAGCAATTAATATAGAAAATAAAGATTTAAATGAATATGATTTATTAATGAGAAAAGATTATAATAATGAAAAAAATTATTCTTGGTTTTACTTTTCAATTAAATGTAAAAAAGAAGGTAATTATAAATTTAATATATTAAATTTCATAAAGAAAAAAATACCATTTGATAATAATACAAATGTAAAAGTATTATCATATAATAAAAATGATAAATGGTTAAGAAACACATTCAATGTTTTCTATTATCCAAATTCAATACCAATATCATCTCAATTACAAATAAACACAACTAATAATAATAAAATAATAATAATAATAATAATAATAATAATAATAATAATAATAATAATAATAATAATAATAATAATAATATAAATTTAAATAATAATATAAATCTAAATTCAAATAATCAAAATTTAAATAGTAATATATTAAATTACAATACAATAATAAATAATAGTGAAGATGATGAACAAATTCCAAATTCAAATTCTCAATCATCATTCTATACATTAACATTTACATATTATGTTTCAAAAAAAAATATAAATATCCCAATTTACTTTTCATATTGTTATCCATATACATATACAACACTTCAAGAATATTTATATTCATTAAGTATAAATCCAAAATATAAAAATAAATTAAAATTTTCAAAATTAAATCAATCAATAAGTGGAAATCCTTTAGATATTTTATATATAACAAATTTTAATTCTTCATATAAAGAATATGAAAATAAACAAATAATAATATTTACATCAAGAGTTCATCCTGGAGAAACAGTTTGTTCATATGTAATAGAAGGAGTAATTAATTCATTATTAAATGAGAAAAATTCAGATTTATTAAAAAAATATATTTTTAAAATTATTCCAATGTTAAATCCAGATGGTGTTATTAATGGATGTTATAGAAATAATTTATTAGGTAAAGATTTAAATAGAATGTGGAGTGAACCTTCTATTAATATTTCTCCTACTATTTTTTATTCTAAAAATTTAGTTTTTATTAATAAAACTTTGTTTTATTGTGATTTTCATGGACATTCAAAAATGCCTAATTGTGCTTTGTATGGTTGTTCACCTAAGAAAAAAAAAGTTAATGGGAAAATTTTACTAATTGCTCAAGAATTACATAAAACTTATCATTGGTTTGAAGAAAAGGTTTTTATGAAAATTTTCATGGAAGAAACTAAATATTATCAATCTTCTGGGGAACAATTTTTTATTTCTAAATCTAAAATGAAAACTGCTAGAGCTATTGCTTATAATGAATTTCAAATTTCTTTTAGTTATACTTTGGAAACTAGTACTATGAATGTTATTGAAAAAAATATTATTAATGATAATAATAATATTAATCAAAATTATTTAAATAATAATAATAATGAAAATAATAACAATAATTTAAATAATAAAAATAATAAAAATGATGAGAATAATAATAATAATTTAAATAATAATAATAATAATTCAAATAATAATAATAATAATTTAAATAATAATAATAATAATAATTCAAATAATAATAATAATAACAATTTAAATAATAAAAACAAAGAAAATAATAATAATATTAATTTAAATATTAATAATAATATAATTGTTAATGCTATAAGTATTGATAAATTATATACTATTGGAAATGATTTTGTTAATGCTCTTATAAAATGGGATAATAAAACAAAATTTTATTCTGTTTTAAAAAAAATTAGATATGAAGAAGAAGAAAAAAAAATCCAAAAAGAAAGAGGAAAAGATATTAAAGAAAAAGAAAAATCTTTTTCAACTTCTCCTGAAATGACTTTAGGATTAAGTTATAGAAATAAAAAAAAAAATAAGAAAAGTTTTTATGGAATGATGAATGAACTTGGTAAATTAACAGAAACAATTGAAAATGAAAAAAATAAAAATTGTAACACAGTAAATTCACCTAAACCAAAAAATACTAATAATAATCCAATTAATAAATTTAAATTTATATAATATCTTTTTGTTTTATTTATAATGATAATATCAAAATTAATAAATAAGAAGTAAATAGATAAAAAATATATAATATAATAATATTTTTTCAATTAATGAGAAAATATAAATAATTAATAATATTTAAATAATAATAATTAATCATTTTTATAAAAAAATCCTAAAAAAAAAAAAATTAAAAAAAAACCCAAAAAAAAAATTTTTAAAAAAAAAATTAATCATAAATACTCTTAATAACTTTAGCAGGATTACCAACAGCAATCATATCCTTAGGAACATCCTTAGTAACAATACTTCCAGCACCAATAACAGCATTATCACCAATATCAACTCCAGATAAAATAATAACTCCAGCACCAATCCAAACATTCTTTCCAATTCTAACAGGTTTAGGAATAGTATCACCTCTTTCTTTAGGATTTAAAGAATGATTTAAAGTAGCAATAACTGTATTATGTCCAATTAAACTATTATCTCCAATATAAATTCCACCTTGATCTTGAAATTTACATCCTGAATTTATAAATACTCCTTTTCCTATATGAATATTTTTACCACAATCTGTATAAAAAGGAGGAAATAAACCAAAATTTTCATCAAGTTCTTGATCTATTAATTTTGACATTAATTTTCTTATTTGTTGTGGTGTATTGTAATTGGAATTTAATTCTGATGTTATTTTCATTGCTTCGTTACTTAATTCTATCATTTTTAAATGAACTTTACTTCCTGATTTTACTTGTTTTCCTGTGTTCATTATTTCTATGAATTCTTTGTTTGTCATATCTATTTTTTGAATATTGTTATAATTTTTTAAGGTTATTTCTTTTTTGTTTTGGAAACATTTTTTAAGGGATTTTGCTATTTTATAAAAGTTTGATATGAAGGATTTTATAAGGTTTAAATATTGTTTTGATTCAAGGTTTAAAAGAAAGTTTTTTGATAGTTTTATTAAATTTTTGTCTTCTGAGAGACAAGTTAAGATTTCTAATGGAGTTTTTTGGATTTTTTTTGATGTTGATATAGATGTTAATGTTATTAGGAGTATTATTATAATTTTTTTCATATTTTTATTTTAATTTTTAAAATTAATCAAGTTATTTATTTTTTAATTTATAAATGAAGTTAGAAGAATAGGAAATGATGTTAAAAAAAATGAAATATTTTATAAAGATTTTAATGAATAAATCTTTTAATTATGATAAAATATATTTAATTCATAATATTATTTATATTCATTTAAATATGAGAAAACTATTAAGATTTATAATTATAAAAAATATATTAATAATAATATAAATAATGAATTAATTAAATAGTAGGAGGAGGTGCATTATCATCAATTGGATTATATTCTTCATTTATATTAAAATTATTTCCATTATTTTCATTTAATAAATTAAATGAATCAATATTATTATTATTAATTAAAGGAGCTGGTTGAGACATATTAATTTGAATATTATTATCATTGTTTTCATTAGAATTAATATTCATTATATTATTATTATAATAATTATTATATAAATTATTATTTTCTCTTGGGAAATTATTATAAATATCATTAGGATTAATAACAGGCATTGAATTATTTATATTATTAATATTTTTATTTATTGAATCATCAGGAAAATCTTGAATCAAATTCATTTGAGAATATTGAAATTGATATAAATTATTATTATTTAAATTTAAATTTCCTTCATGAAAAGATGATAAAATTAAAGGAATAGTAACTCTATCATTTTCATCATCAGGAATAATTCCTACATATTTTAAACTTAAATTTATTTTATATTCACATTTAATATATTCACTTGTTGTTATTGAAGGAAGCATATAATTCATTAAATGAGATATTCCATTAAATAAAGAATTTTTAATTTTATTTGAATAAAAATATAAATAATCTTCAATTATTTTTCCTTGAGTATAAAGAGTAATTTCAAAATTTTTTATTTCATTTGGTTTTATTTCATATATAAAATCCCCTTCATTTAATTTTTGTTCTTCATTTGATTCTTCTCTAAAATTTTTAGAAAAGAAAATAACTTTTCTATAAATTTCAAAATGAATTGAACGAATTGTCGCAGTACAATTTTTATTATTAATTTGTATTTTAAATTTAATTCCATCATTATAATTATATATACCTTTATTCATATTAATTTTAATAATATTTGTACCATAATCAACAAAAAGCATTTTTATATTTTTAGATACTTCAAAAGGAAATTGTTTATCTACTATTGATTCATTTGACATATTAATAACTATTATTTTTTCGTCTAAAAATTCATTTTTTAAATCTGTATTTATTTCTGCTAAAAGAGAATATTTAATAAAACCAATTTTTAATCCTCTAAAAAATAAAAATGAAGGTAAAATATTATTTGGTATTTTTAATGAGAATTTAAATTGATAATTTCCTTTTTCCATTATATATAAATTTTCATTATTTTTTGCTATATTGAATAAATTTATATTTAATGATGCTATTTCAATATTTGAAGATGATTTTTTATTTTCATTTATTTCCCATCCTTGATTTTGATTTAAATAAATTGTTATATTTTTTAATCTAATTGGTTCTCTTAAATTTATTGATATTATTCCATCTATTATATTTCCTATTAAATATGAATTTGATGGAATCATTATTTTTAAATTTATAATTGAATTATTTATTTTTGTTATATTTGGATGAAAGTCTGATGTCAATTCATTTCCCATTTTTTATATTATTTTAAAATGTTTTTTTTTATTCTATTCTATTTTCAAAAAATTTTAAAATTTTTTTCAAAATAGAAATAGAACTTGATTAATAATTTAAAATATTAAAAAAAGATTAAAAAAAACAATCGTAAAATAATATCTATTTCTTCATAAATATTTAAAAAATATCAATATTTGAAAATATATCTAATAATATATATACATTATAATAAATTTAAAAAATATCAAAAATGTCTCGTTCTTCAATGATAAGGGAATTAGAAATAAATTCTCATTTTAATGAAAAAGAAAATGATTTATCATTCAACAGTGAAGATTCAAATTCTAGTATAGAGGTAGATATAGAAGAAATAAATGAAAGCGAATTTCAAAAACCGATATATAAAATAGCGCAATCAATTTCAAATATTTTAGAAAAGTATATTAATATATCAAAAAATATAAATATGAAAATATCAAAAGAATTTTCTTTATTTGAAGTATTTTATAATTATGAAATTCCAGAAATTTCAATATATAAATATTTACAAAGAATAATTCTCTATACAAACATAGAAGAGAATACCTTAGTATCAAGTTTAATTTATATTGATAGGTTATGTATTAAAAATATTCCTGTAAATATATATACTATACATAAACTATTATTCTCATGTATATTAATTGCGCTTAAAGTAAATGAAGATTGTTTTTATAAAAATAATTATTATTCAGAAATATCTGGTATACCTTTAAAAGAATTAAATCAACTTGAATATAATTTATTAATATTATTAGATTTTCAAACAAATATTAGTTTGAAAGTTTTTAATGAATATAAAAATGGATTATTGATGAATATGACTTCATAAATACATGTATTTTTTAAAATTTCATACAATTATTTAAAGATAATATCATATATGCAGTATAAAATTCTTTTTAATTATCAAATATAATTTACCTCTGTAAATACTTAAATATTATATCAATAAAGGAACTTTTTTAAAATATAAATTGATTATAAAAAAAATAAATATTTTATCATATAACAAAATTTAAATAATAATATTAAAATATAAAAAAATTTATTAAATTTATTATTTTTTTATGTTTTATTATTTATTTTTTTTCCAACTGAATAATTTCTATTTTTTTCAAATATTTTATTAATAGAAACCCCTGAATTATTTCTTTTAATATATTTAGAATAATAATATGAAACTGCACTTGCATTATTATTAATAATTGAACTAGAATTATTAATTGATATAGTTTTATTTTGATTTATATTATTATATCTATTTGATATTGAATTAATTTTTGTTGTATTTGTTCTTTTTAAATTTCTTTTTTCTGTAAATGATCTATTTGTATTTGTTATTAATGGAGTTATTAAATTTTCATTTGTTTCATTATAAAGGGAAGGGTCAAATTTAAATGAGTTATGTGAATTATTATATGGGATTTTATTAAAGTTATTTGTTCTACTTGAAATATTATCTTTTAAATCAAATGATTGATGATCAAATGAATTTTTTCTATATTTAGAATTTAAATCATTAATTCCTGAATATTCATTTTCAATTGTTTGTTTTGTTGTAATTGATGTTAATGGTTTTATTGATTGGGAAGTCAAATTAGATGAATAATTTATATAATTTGATATTAAATTATTATTTGATGTTATAGTATTATAATTATTTGAAATATTTTTATTTGAATGATTATCATTAGTATAATTACTAATATAATTACTTGATAGATTATTATTTGAAATATTACTAATATAATTACTTGAGATATTATTATTTGAAATATTACTAATATAATTACTTGAGATATTATTATTTGAAATATTACTATTATAATTACTTGAATAATCAGGATAATTATCTGAAGATATTTTTGTAGAATTTAAATTAATTGATTTTTGAATATTTGTTTTTGTTTCAATTGGATTATAATCTTCATAATTATTAATTTCTTTGTATGTATTTGTATAATATGCATAATCAAAACTTTTTCCTAATAAATTTTTTTTTGAAAAAGTATTTAAAGAAATAATATTTGGACTAGTATTAATATTTGAATTACCATATGTTATAGAAATATTATGTTCATTATTAATATTATTTTGATTTAAATTAGTATTATTTTCACTTATCACACTTCCACACATATTATTTGAATAATTTGTACTAAAACTTCCATTTTTAATTTTCTTATTAATTTCATTTAAATTTTTTTCTCTTTCATTTAATTCAATTTCTTTATTTTTCAATTCAATTTCTTTATCAAAAACGATTTTTTCCCTTTCTGCGACTTTAATTTCTCTTTCATTAATTAAAATTTCTTTATTTTTTAAATTATCTTCCAAAAATTTAATCCTACTTAAATTATCTCTAATTCTTTTTTCCCTCAACCTAACAGAAACTTGAGGAATATTGATTAATTCATCACTTGAAGGTCTTAAATTATAATTAACATTAAGCATCCAAATAATAACTCTCCATAATTCTTCACTATAACAAAAATTAATTCTATCAACTTTTCCACTTTTAATTTTATTAGCTAATTGAATTTGATTTTTAGCTTCAAAAGGAGGATGAAAAGTAACTAATTCATAAAGGAAACAACCAAGACTCCAAATATCACTTTTTTCATTATATTTTAATTCATCAATTTGTTCTGGTGACATATAATATGGTGTTCCAACATGTGAATAAGCAAAATTTGATTTTTCTGATAATTCTCTACTTAAACCAAAATCACCTAATTTAATATTATTTTCTTTATCTAAGAAAATATTACTTGGTTTTATATCTCTATGTAAAATTTTACCTGATTTAAAATTGTGAATGTAATGAATTGCTAAAATTACTTGTGTAAATATTTTCCATATTACATCTTCAGAAATTGATTCTTTTTTTTTTTTTAATCTTTTTATTAATTGACTTAAATCTCCTCCTTCACAATATTCCATTATTATATAAATTTTAGAGTTTTTTTTATCTATTATTCTATCATAGTATCTTACTATATTTTGGTTTTTTAATTCACGAAGGATGTTTACTTCATTTACTAATTGCTGCTTTTCTTTTTCTGACATTTGACTGTAGTCTAATTCTTTCCATACTAAAATCTTTTTATCTGATTTTCGAAGGATTTTTGTTATTGTTCCAAAGTTTCCTTTTCCTATTATTGATAATATTTCGTAATTATTCATTTTTAATTTAAAAGAATTTTAAATTAAAAATTATTTTTTTTTTTTTTTATTTATTTTTAGGTTTATTATAATATTTTTTAGTTAATTTATTTTATTTTTATTTTTTATATTTTATATTTTTTTAAAAAAAAAAAAAAATATTTTTTAAAAAATAAATTTTATTTTAAAAAATAAATATTTATTATATTACATTGTTATTTGTTTTTCTTTTAATTAAATTCTTAGGTACATCTACAATATTTTTAATATTATAAATTTTATTTTGTGTATGAATTTTATCATGTCCATTAGAATTATGATAAGCATCATATTCATGAATAAAATTAACAACATTTTCCTTTTCAAAATTATCTTTAACTTGAACTTTATTAATATTTTCAACATTTTTAAACCTTTCAATTTTTTTAAAAATTTCCAAATCATTTTCATATTCACTTTTCCTTTTATTTTTATTTAATTTAACATCAAAAATATAATGCATATTAGCAGCTAAATTTAAATATCTAACATGTGTAAAAACACTTTGAGCAAAAGAAGAAATAATTCCACTTTTAATATTATAACCTTCTTCTAAAATACTAATTAGCATTTTTTTTGAATAATGATCAGCAAAAAATTGTAATTGTTCAGTTAAAAAAGCATAATCATATTCTTGTAAAAACATTTGATTTCCATTATCTTCTAATTCATGACCATCAAATCCAGAACATAAAATAATTAAATCAGGTTTAAATTTATATAATCTTGGTATTACTTTACTTCGAATAACATTTCTAAATTCATAAGAATAAATTTGTTTTGAATTAAAAGGAATATTAAATATTCCAGCAGGATAAATTTCATCATCTTCTTTAGTATTATTTATATTATTACCATAAGAATAATTTTTATCATTATTATAATTTTGAATATGTGTTGATATATATAAAATATTTTTAGCATCATCAAAATTTAACCAATTAATATTTTTATCTTTTCTAATATTAATTTTACCAATTTTATCAATATTCATATCTTTAGAAAAAACTTTACAATGTAACATTTGAATAATTTCTTCACTTCCTTTTCCACAGAAAGCATTATAATCAAAAATAGCAATTTTTGATATACCATCATTTCTATATTTATATCTTGCATAAGCAGCACCAATACAAGCATTATTAATAATACAATTATTAGTTTTATTAAAATTATTTTCTACTGAACCAAAATATCCAACATTATGTCCAGGAGGACGAATTATTATAAAAGCGTTTGAACATTTTCCAGAAATTACTAAATCTATTCCATCAAATATACTTCCTATTGTTGATGTCATTATTTTAAATGTGTTTTTTGATATGAATGTATCTGAGTTTATTTTTTCTATTTTATCTATTTTATTTTCGTCTTTTTCTATTTCAATATTATTTATTTTTTCGATTTGTAAATTATTATTTTTATTTTTATTTATATTATTTTTATTTTTTAGTGAATTTATTTTAGAAATGTTATCACATTTATTTTTTATATTTTGAATATATGTTATATCATGACATTTTAATATGTCATTTATACATGCTTCTCTTTCACTTTTTAGAATAATGAATTTATTTGAATCAAATAAATCATTATTTAATATACCATTTTTATTTTCTGATATTAAAACATTAAATCTATCTGGATCATCTTTTATTTCTTTTTTTCTCTTAATTCTTTTAATATTATCATCTGGTAATTCTAAATGAAATAAACAATTATTATTATATATAATTCCAGTTTTTCTTATTTCATTTTTAAAATCAAATTTAAATTCTTCTCTATTAATATTATTTTTAGAATGAAGTCTTTCCCAACTTTTATGAGCAATTAATGCATTATAATAAATTGAATTTATACCATAAAATCTTTCTTCTACAATATGAGTAATATTTGAATATCTTTTTATAATTGCTTCCATATCATATTTAACTTCATTATCAAATCCAAAACAATTTAAAACTATAAAACCAATTATTCCATATGCATGATGAATAATACAATTTTCAAAAAAAACTTCTTCTCTTTTATAATGTAATCCTTGATTTAATTTTGATTCTTCTCTAATTTTTAAATATAATTCTTTTAAACTTTGAAAATTTTGTATAATTTGAACAAAAGAATCAATACTATTATATTTATAAGCATAATTAATAACATAATCACCATTATTATCAATTTTAAATAATTCATTTATTAATACATTAATTCCTTTTAAAGCTTCTGAAAAATCATATTGAAAAATAATATGAAGATATGTTCTTCCTAATCTATCAATATAATTTTTTTGTTCTGGATATTTTTCAATTATATAATGAAATATTTCTGAACATCTTTTTTGTTCTTTTTTAAAAATACATTTTAATAAAGATAAATGAATAATTGGTATTCCTTCAACTTTTACATTAATTTCAGGTTTATATTCAAGTATTTTTTTAAATGTTTGTAAATCTGAATATAAAATACTATATTGAAGCGGGGTTAAATTTTCATTTGAAATTTTATTTATAAAATGTGGTTTTTCTTTTAAAATTTCTTCTATTTTTCCAATATTACATTCTTTAATATATGAAATTAAATCATAAAATAAATTTTCTTCTTGTTCAAATATATTATTTTCATTTATTATTTTTTGAGGTTTTTCATTGAGATTTATATAAGTCATATCGTTTAATGAAAAGGAATTTTTGAAATTGTTTTCTTCACTTTCATAATTTTTTTTTTGTATATTAGTTTCAGGAATGGATGAATTTAGAATTTTGGATAGGATGTTTGATGAATTTTTATTTAATATTTGATCATTTTTTTCTATTTCTTTTTGTGTATTATTATTAGTTAAGCTTTCCATTAATTAATTCTTTAAATTTATTCTTTAAAGAATTAAAAATATTTTTTTTTATTAATTTATTTTTTTCTAATTTAATAAATTATATATAAAAAATATTTATTTAAATATAAAAATAGAAAAAATATTTATATTTCTTTTATTTAGTTTTTTTTTAAATTAAAATATTAAATTCAATTAATTTTTACAATAAATTCAAATAATCATAATTCACATGTTTTAAATATAATTAATAACTTTTTATATTAAAATATTTTTCACAAAGTAATTAAATTAAAAATAAATACATTAAATAAAAATGAAATTGACATATTTCATTTATTTTAATCTTAATCAATTTCTCATCAATAAAAAAAAAAGAATAAAAAAATGGGAAATCAAAAATCAAAAAAACAAACACTTGAATTATCAGATAATCATTCAAATTTAAAATTAATTAATTATTTAGATGGATCACAAAAGAGAAATATCTTTCAATCAAAATCAAGAAATAATGATATAAATTCAAATAAAATGATATTAAATGATATTAATATAAAAAATTCAAATAAAAATGAATTATTTAAAAATTTAAGTCAAAAGAAAAGAAAAAAAATTTCTGATAAAAAAACTAAATTTGAAAAAAATTTAAAAATAATAAATTTTAAAATTATAAAAAAATTTGAAGATATATCAAAAAATTATTATAATGAAATCTCAAGTAGAAGATCAAATATAAGTGAAAATTCATCTCTTCTTTTATTAAATCCAAAAAAAATAATAATAAAAAGATCAAATTCATTATTTGAAAAAATAAAAAAAGAAAAATTTAAACATCAATTTTCATTATTAGAAAATAAAAAAATAAAAAAAATTCAAAGTCCAAAAAAAACATCAATAAAAGAAAAAAATTTTATAGAAACAATATATAATTTAAGTCCTTCATATAATTTACCTCAATTAACAGAAAAAGCAACTTTAAAATCTTTAAAAGATACTTTTACTGAAGATATGACAAGTGATAGTACAAAAAATTCAAAAAATAGAAATATTAATGAACATAAAGTAAATGATATAAATCAAATTCAAATAAATGATATATCAATTGATAAAATTAGAGGTTTATTTATTAAAAAACCAAAAAAATTTCGATATATAGGATTAAAAATAAATCATATAAAAAATGGTTTTGGAATAATTTTATGGGAAGATAATCATAAATTAATAGGAAATTTTATAGATAATAAAATAAATAATTATTGTAGATTTAGTGATAATAATACAAATTCAAAATTTGAAGGATTTTATATTAATAATAAACCAAATGGTTTTGGAATTTTTAATTCAATAAAAAAAGGAACAATAATACAAGGTGAATGGAAAAATGAAAAAATAAATGGAATTGGTATTCAAATTTGGAATGATTCATCAATGTATTATGGAGAATTTAATGATCATTATAAAAATGGTATTGGTACATATAAATGGGATAATGGTACTATTTATAAAGGAGAATTTAAAAATAATAAAATTCAAGGTATTGGTATTTTTATTTATAATGATGGGAAATATTATGAAGGAGAAGTTAATGATGGTGAATTAAATGGTTTTGGATTTTTTTCTTGGAATAATGAAAAAAAATATATTGGATATTATAAAGAAGGAAAAAAAGATGGTTTTGGAATTTTTGTTAATGGGGTTAAAAAATTTTATTTAAATTGTCTTATTACTTTTTGGTCAAAAGGTAAAATTAATGGTCCTTATATTAGAATTCATAATAATCAAGCTTTTTATGGTGTTTATAGATCTGGAATTAAAATTAAAGATTTACAAAGTGGTGTGATGTGTTTAACTTATTTAGATAAAAAAAATAAAACATATTGGAATTTATTTAATATGAATAGTAATCAAATAATTAAATATATTTACAATATGCTTATAGATAAAATTAAATGAGTAAATTATTTTGCATAATGTGTCTATTTTATATAAATATTTTTATTATATTTTATTTATAATATTTTGGAAAATATTATTTATTTATTTAAAAATAATCTAATCTTTATTCAAATAATAAAAAAAGGATTATGTAATTAATTCTAAAATAAAAATATATTGTAAGGAAGTTATATTATAACTTAACAATATTTTAATAATTAATATTATGGTATTTATTAGTTTTATTTAATTTATATAATAATCAATAATTTAAAAAAATGAAAATGGGGAATGATCTTATCAATTCTATAATATCAAATAAATCAATTAATAAAGACATTCCAAAATATGTTTATACTAAAGTTATTATTAAATCACCAATTTCAAAAAAAGAATTTTTAGATAATATGAATATGGCATTATGTGATATTGATTTAGAATCAAATGAACAAAATTTAACTTCTCAAATTAAAGATAATAATAATAATAATTGTTCAAGTAATTATTCAAAACCACCAAAATTAAATGAACATCATATTAATCCTGATTTGTTTTCAAGAATTTCTTCTTTTCAATTATAAATTTTGTTAATTTGAAATAATATTTATATTGTATTTTTTATAAAATCTTGTAAATAAAAAATTAATAAAATAATTTGATTTATATTTAATCGTTAATCAATAGATTTTTTATTTTTGTATAAATATTTTTTCCATTATATTTTTTATATATATTTCTCTTCATTTCTTAAATTTATCTAAAACATTATTTATTTATTATATTAATTAGAATTTTATTACTATTTAAAAAGAATGAAAAAAAAAATATTTTAATATTAATTTCAAAACATATGATATAATAATTTTACAGTTTTTTATAAAATTAACTAAAATATATATCAAAATTATTTAAAAAACATTTTATATTATTTTAATTAAAAATAAATATCAAATACTCTATTAAAGGATATTCTTCTGATCTTTTGTTCAAATATTATAAATCAATAAATATTAAATCTAATTAAGGAAATAAAATTAATTTTAAATAAACAATGAAAAAATTGAATTAATTTTAAAGATTATATTTATGCACAAATTATGAAATTAATTTTATCATTATTAAATGAATTAATGAAAGAAACTTAAAAAAATAAAATTCAAAAATTAAATAATTAAATTATGTTTTTAAATTATATTAAATGAAATTTCATTTACAAAATCTAAAATATTTTTTCCTATATTAACTTTACTGTTGAACATAATTTTCCTTATAATTAATTAAAAATAATTTTTATTTATAATTATCCTTAATTATTTCTAATAAAATAAATAAATTAATTATAATAAAAAAAACTAATTTATTTATTTATTTATTTAATGTACAAAGGAATGAGAAAAAATTTTCCAAATAACAATAATAATAATAATACAAATAATACAAATCAAAAAGTTTATAATAAAAAATCATGGTTAATAAAATCACCAACTGTATATCAAAAGAAAAAAACAGATCCTTTAATAGGTTGCAAAACAACACCAAGATATATGAATAATTATGATAATGATTTAACATTAACGGCAGATACAACTTATAGTAAAAAATTAACATATGATGGTGATTCTACTTTAAATAATACAATGAATAATTTTTATAATGATAATTTTGGAAATTTTCAAGATTATAATTATTCAAATACAAATTATAATAATTTTAATATGAATTTTTCAAATGATAGAAATAATAAAAATGCAATTTTAAATATTGAAGATATTTTAATGTTATCTGATAAATATATGAGTATTTTAAATTCTATTAAAAATGGAATTGAAAGTTCAAATGAATGTTTTGAATGGTGGAATTTTTATTTTAATTCATCTTTATGTAATCAATTTTCTAAATATTTTATTGTTGAAAAAAATAAAAAAATAGTTGAATATTCAAATAATTTAGAATTATTTTCTATTATTTTAATTTATGATTTATCCTTTTATCCTAATTTATATAAATATATGTGTTCAACTTTACTTGAATTAATTATTAATCATTATAAAATTTTAGTTTTAATTAGTAAATATTTATATAGTAAAATAGAATGTTCTGGATATAATGTTTGGGTTAAAAAATTAGAAAATATGATTAAAGGTAATAAGATTGAAAATTGTTATATAATGGAAGAAATAAAAATTATTATAAAATCAATATTAAATTTCCAAAATGTAATCATTAAAAATTATCTTAATTATTTGAATTATAATAATATTCAAAGAAATATGAATGAATTTATTTACATTTTTAAAAATATTGATAGAATGAAAATAGAACAATTAAATAATTTTTTCCGTGATAAAATATTTAGAATCTTAAATAAAAAAGGAAGTGTATTAGCATCAAAATCATATATGGAAGAGAATAAAAATTTAATAATAATAGAAAACAAAATGCCAGTACCATATTTAAATAAAGAATCAATAAAAAAATATACAATAGTATTAGATTTAGATGAAACATTAATTCACTTTAAAATGGATCCAATAAATGAAACAAAAGGAATATTACAATTTCGTCCAGGAATATATGAATTTTTAGATGGTATAGTAAAATATTTTGAAACAGTAATTTTCACTGCAAGTACACAAGATTATGCAGATCCAATTATTGATGCAATTGAACAAAATAAATTATATTTTGATTATAGATTATATAGAAATCATACAACTATAATTGGAAGAGATTTTATTAAAGATATTAGTAAATTAGGAAGAGATTTAAGTAGAGTTATTATTGTTGATAATATGTCACAAAATTTTCAATTACAAAAAGAAAATGGAATTACTATTAGATCTTTTTGGGGAAAAGAAGTTGATGATATGGCTTTAATTCATTTACTTCCTATTTTATTAAATATTGCTAAAAATCATATGGATGTTAGAAAAGGTATTGCATTATATAAAAATGATATTTTGGATAAAGTGACTTCTAATATTTATAGATCTGGACAAAAAAATAATAAAATATAAAAATGTGATATGTTGTTTTTATAATTATTTATTTATTTATTTTTTATTTTTTATGAATATAATAATATTAAATAATATAATAAATAAATATGTAAAAAAAAATTTTATTAAAAAATTAAAGTAAGTTTTTTTAATACCAAATTTTTATAAATAAATAATACTTTTTTTTTTTAATTTTTTTTTAAATTTTATTCATTAAATATATTTCTAAAAATAGGTTCAGTACTTTTTCTACTAGAAGTATTAGGTAATTGAATAAAAAGAGTTTTTTTCTCATCATCAAATTTAGCTTCTCTTAAATTTTCTCCATATTTTTCTTTTAATTTATTAAGAATATTATCTCTATTAACTCCATTAAAATTATCAAAAGAATAAACAGTCATTAACTTATCACTATTATCTAAAACAGAATTAGAAACATAATATTTTCTTTCATCTTTTAATTTATCAAAATAATCATTTAAAGAAGTAAAATTAAATTTATCCATAACTTTTAAATATGAAATTGGTATAGCACTCCATTCAACTTTATTTTTTTCCCAAACAAAAGTTTTCTTATCTTTTTCAAATAAAACAGGAATTCCTAAAGCTAAATTTCTTTCAACATTAGTTTTTTCTCCATTAACTTTTTCAAAATATTCTTTAATATTAACATCAATAGGAGAAAATTTAATAATTAAATCTAAAACAATTTTATCTAAATCAACCCATCGATTACCATAAAATGAAGGTTTAAAATTTTCAGTATCTAATAAAATTGCAGTAACAGAAAGTAAAGGAGATAAAAACATTAAAGGAAAATTTTTAACGAAATAATTTAATAAAACTAATGTTGTACATGAACCAATTGGATATTGAATACATCTATCTTTTAAATTTGGAAAATCATAATTTGGAACAATATGATGATCAATAACTTCAATTACATATTTTGATAAGTAATTTTGTTTAGAATCTAATATTGAATGATCTACTAAAATAAAAAAAGTATTTTGAGAATTTTTTATTTTTTCTTCTGAAAAAAATTCATCATCATTATATAAAAAGTCATTTTCATCTATTGAAAATTTTTCAAATACATATTGACCATCTAATCTATGATGATATGTTCCTCTTTTACAATTTAATATTGGATAATATATTGTTGTTGTTTCTTTATTTATTTTTATTTTATTATATTCATCGATATATATTATTTTTTCTTTCATATTTTTTCCTATTGATAACATGTATGCTGCTAATACACTATCCATATCTACTGATGTGTTTCCTAATATATATATTCTTTTTGTTATTGTTGGACTTTCATTTAGTTTTTTTAACTCTTTTAAATAGTTGAATTGTTCTATTGACATTTTTTTTTTTTTTTTAATATTTTTTTTTACTACTTTTTTAGTATTTATTTTATTTTTATTTAAATATTTTAATTACAAGTAATGTAATAATATTTTTTTATAAATTAAATTTTTTTTGAGAATAAATTTAAAAAAATATATGTAAATGATTCATGAAAATTATGCTAAATGTTATATTTGTCATAAAACTATTTTTAAAAGAAATCTTTTTAACTCAATAGAAATTTTAATAATAAACAAATTAATTTAGAATCAAAACAATCATTATGAAGGGAAATAAATGTAAAAATATATTAATTCTTATTGATATATAAGATTTTATTTTAAATTTGAGGCATTTGGATATATGAATAATTATTATAATATTATTGGAATTATTATTATTTCATTTAAATCACATTGAAATAATCTAAAAGTGTATTTTAAGAGAATTAAAGTATTATTCTATATAATATAATTGAATAACTCTCAAATTATTATTTAAAATTTATAA
>JAJJLH010002483.1:0-20224 GCA_023806865.1 Isotricha sp. YL-2021a | reverse complement strand
AATAAAATAAATAAATTAAATTATATTGTATATTACTATAATATTTTTTATAAATAATTTAATTTTGACAAAAAAAGTTATTTTATGAGTTTAATTTTTTTTATTTATATATAAATTACTTTTGAATTTATTTTTATTGATAAATTTGTTTATTAAATTATTAGTAAATTTTACATTTGATAAATCAACTTTCTTATTTTCTGTATTTTCTTTTTTTTCTTCTTCATGATTTAATATTTTATATGAAAATATTTGCTCTTCTACATTATTTGAGCTAATAAAAAATGATGAACATTTTTTATTCTTTAATGATGATAATAATTGTTTTCTATTAAAAATATTATTTTTAAACTTGAATTTATTTATGATTTTTTTCTTATATTTTTTTGAATTAGATTGGCTTAAATTATTTGACAAACAATATTTTCTTTTTTCAAAAATATTATTTCTATTTGATTTTATTTTTGATATGCTAATTAAATTTTTAGATTTTAAAGTTTGAAAATATGAAGATGTTTTATTAAAATTTTGATAAGGTATTGTCGATGGGATAAATTTTTTAATTTTTTCTGCACTATTATGTTTAATTTTCTTTTTAAAATTTATTACAGTTTTATTTCTAGTTAATGATATTAAATTTTTTTCATTTTTATTTTTTTTTAATTCTATAAAGTTTAATTTTTTTTTTGACAATCCATCATCATCAATCCCAATACTTGAATTTTTATGAGGAGAACTGTTTAGACTATATATTTTTTCTGATTTATTATTTACACTAAATAAATAATTTGAATCTGCATTCCAGTCTAAAGGAAAATTATATTTATTAATTTTAATATTAAAATTAATATTTAACTTATGAAATGATAGTTTATCTTTTGAAAGATTTGATTCACTTTTGAAAAATTTATTCTTAATTGTAAATAAAGATATTTTATCTCTTTTAATTCTAAACATTAAATTTTTAAAAATAATAAAACAATAAATACATATTATATAATTAAATAATAAGAAAACAAAATTTAAACTTAAAATATTATTATGAAAAAAATTTTTTAATTTTTTTGTAATTATAAAAAATTATTATTAAAATTATAATTAAGATATTTATTACGAATTTTCAAAAAAAAAATCAAAAATTAAAATATATAATATTATGAAAGAAAATGACTTTTTAATAAGGAAAAACAACCCATCTTACGAAGAGTTAATAATAAATAATGAAGAATTAAATGAAAAACTTCCAAACGAAAAAAATAATTATCCAAAATTATTTTTCTCATATACTGAAAAAGAAATAAAAAATAAATATTGTGAAATATGTCAAAAGACATTTTCAACAACAGGAAATTTAAGAAATCACATGATGACAATTCATCAAAATTTAAGACCATTTCAATGTCCTTTTCCAGGATGTAATAAAAAATATTCAATTCAAAGTAGACTTCAAGTTCATTATAGGATTCATACTGGAAAAAAACCTTTTATTTGTAAATTTTGTTCTAAAGCTTTTAATGAAAAAGGAAATTTAAAAACTCATGAAAGATTTCATTCTGAGAAAAGACCTTTTAAATGTAATCAATGTTCTAAAACTTATAAAACTAATGGTCATTTAAAAGATCATATTGAAATTCAACATATGAAAATTAAGAGATTTCAATGTGAATATTGTTCTAAAAAATTTGGGAGAATTTCTACTTTGAAATCACATATTAAAACTCATACTGGGGAAAAAAATTATAAATGTCATATTGATGGTTGTAATAAGTTTTTTGCTGAAAAAGGGAATATGGAAATTCATTATAAGAGACATTTAAAAAGATTAAATAATGAAAATATTGCAAAAAATAATTTAAATGTAAATACTTCTCTTACTAGACCTAGTTCTAATTTTACTTTATATAATTTACATAATAATAATATTTTATCATCTTTTAATAATCAATTATCTATTCAAAATAATAATAATAATGAAATTAATTTAAATATTACAAAAAATGATGGATATATGAATAATGTGTATAAAATTAATAATAATTTTATGATTTATGAAAATGGAAATATTACTTTTCCGAGCGGGAATAGTAATTATCCAAATAATTGTATGAATAATAACGATAAAAATGATTTAAATTATTTGGATTCTCCTCAAAATATTAACTTCGAATCTGAAAAAGTTTTCGAAGTGAATTTAGAAAATTAGTCTTCTTTAATTAATACATAGTATTATTTCTTTAATTAACTAACAGACCTTCAATTTTAATAATAATTAACAATATTTATATTGTATATTAACATAGGTCTGGAAATTTATATAAATATTTAATATAATAAAAAATTAAATATAATATAATAGTTATTTAATATAAACAAACAAAATACAAATCTAAAAATTAATTTATTAAAAAAAATTAATAAAAACTTACATAAATTTTTAATCAAAATTCTTTAAATAAATAAATAATAAAAAACCAAAAACTAAGTCCAAAAAACAATCTTATTTTTTAGCCATATAACATAAAAGATCTAAAAGTCTATTAGAATATCCCCATTCATTATCATACCAAGCAACAATTTTAAAGAACCTTTTTTCCCCAGGTAAATTATTTTGCAAAGTAGCTTTTGAATCATAAATAGATCCTCTATCATCATGAATAAAATCACTAGAAACCAATTCCTCATTACAATACCCCAAAGCACCTTTCAAATAACTTTCACTAGCTTTTTTCATTAAAGAATCAATTTCTTGAATTGAAGTATCTTTCTCACTTCTAAAAGTTAAATCAACAACAGAAACATCAGCAGTAGGTACTCTAAAAGCCATTCCAGTCAACTTTCCTTTAGTAGAAGGTAAAACTTCTCCAACAGCTTTAGCAGCTCCAGTTGCAGCAGGAATAATATTACATGCAGCAGCTCTTCCTCCTCTCCAATCTTTCTTTGATGGTCCATCAACAGTTTTTTGTGTTGCAGTATATGAATGAATGGTAGTCATTAATCCTGTTTCAATTCCTATTCCTTCTTTTAATAATACATGAACTATTGGTGCTAAACAATTTGTTGTACATGATGCATTTGATACTATGTTATGTGTGTTTTTATCATATTCTCCTTCATTAACTCCCATTACAAATGTTTTTATTATTAAATTTGGATCAGATGATTTACCTGGTGCTGATATTATTACTTTTTTTGCACCTGCTTCTAAGTGACCTTTTGCTTTTTCGTTTGTGAATAAACCTGTTGATTCTATTACATATTCTACACCGAGTTTACCCCATGGAAGTTCTTGTAATGTTTTTGTTGCTCCTATACATTTTACTTCGTTACCATTTACTACTAGGATATCGTCTTCTTTTAATGATGGGTCACTTTTCTTGGTTGATATGTCAGCTTTCATTTTACCATGGATTGTGTCGTATTTTAATTGATAAGCAAAATATGAGGCATCTGTTGATACGTCAACTACTCCTATTACTTGGATTTCTTTACCTAATAAACCTTTTTCTACCATTGCTTGAAAAACTAGACGACCTATACGACCAAACCCATTTATTGCGACTTTTATCATTTTTATAATTTTTTTATAATTTTATTGTATTTATATTTAATTTAGATTTTTTTCTATTAATTTATTTTTTCTAATTTTTTTAATATTAAATATAAGAAAATAAAAGCAAAAAAATAATTATAAAAATTTATTATTCAATATCAAATTATTGTAAGAATAAAAAAATTATTCATGATTTTAAAAAAACTTAGATTTATTATTTTAATGTTTTTTTGAATTGTGTATTGACTTAATTTATAGAAAATATATTAAATAATTATAGGATTTTAAATTAAAAAAAATAAAGTAAAAAATTAAAAATATTTTCAATATTTAGAAATGGGAGTTGAGTGTTCATCATGTCAAAAAACGGAAAATGAGTTAAATTCAAATCAAAATAATGAAAAAAATAATATTAAAATACCAACACAAAATAATATTAATATGAAACTAGCAAGAGAAAATTTCAATGAATTTTTTAAATTAAAACTTCCTCAAATAGGAGAATATTATAAAGGAAATTTTAATAATTTAATTCCAGAAAAAATAAGAAATTATATAACCGAAAATTTATTGGATATATCAAAATATAAAACATCAGATAATAATATATTTGAAGCCAAACCAATTAAATTTAAAAATGGAAATATATTTAAAGGAAATTGGAATAAAAATGGAGAAATGCAAGGAGAAGGATTATATATTTTAGTAAATGATAATGCTTTAGCAGAAGGAGTTTGGGATAAAGGTGAATTAATAGGAGGGAGAATATTTTTACCTAATGGTGATATATATGAAGGTGAAATTAAAAATTCAACATTTAACGGAAAAGGAAAATTAATTTGTGATGATGGAATAATATATGAAGGTGATTTTGTAAATGGAGAAAAAAAAGGAAATATTAAAATAATATATCCTGATGGTTCATATTATAAAGGTGATTATAGATATGATAATTTAAATGGTAATGGTGAATTTTATTGGAAAAAAGGTTTTGTATATATTGGAAATTTTTTAAATGGAAAATTAGATGGTAAAGGAATATTAAAAAATAAAGTAAATGGTTCTGAATATAATGGCTTATTTCATAATAATAATTTTGAAGGTGAAGGAATATTTAAATGGAATAATGGAAATTTATATGATGGGAATTATCATTTAAATAGAAAACATGGTGAAGGAATTTATAAAGAAAAAAATGGTATTACATATAAAGGAAATTGGGTAAATGGAAAACCACATGGTGTGGGAGAATTAAATGAAGGAGGAAAAATATATAAATGCTCTTGGAGAAATGGTGAACCCATTGAATCTCCTTCTATAAGAACAGATGATAGTCATAATCATAAAATAAGTGCAGAAGATTTAAATGATTTGTTTTTTATTCCTGAAGAAGAAGATATTGATATTAATAATTTGGATTATTTAATTAGAGATTATAGAGAAGGTGATTATAAACCTAATGAAAATTTTTCTAAGATTTTTCATTAAATATTTTTTTTTAAATATTAATTTTTTTCATTATAAATTAATAAAACTAATTTTAAAATATAATTGTTTCAATTCCAGCAATAAATCCAATTGTACATAATGAACAAATAAATAACATTGAACATATATTTTTCCAATTAAATAAATCATATTGATTATTTTTAATATAAATTAATCCTGGCATTAAAAAAGATATAACAACTGCAATAAATCCCCCTAATAATGAAATAAATTTCAATATATCATTATAAACTGCTCCAATAAAAGTAGAAAAACAAATTACAGAAATAGTCAAAATATAATTAGTTTTATCATTTATTTCATTAGTCCCAAAGAAAAGTGTCATAAAAGAAATTCTAAAAGAGTTATAATTAGGAGGAATTGCCATTGATAAACAAACACAAATACTTAATTTTGCAACAGTCATAAAAATATCATTATTAATTACATTATTATTTTCTCTATAAATAATTAATGAAGGTTGTTTTATAGGAGCAGTTAAAAATCCACAAACACTAACAAGTAAATATATAATAAAATCTAATAATAAACTTACTATAAACACTATATTAACTTTTTTAGGAGTTGGGTTTTTCAATGATTTATATATTGGAAATGCTCCAATATGACATGTATAACAAAAGAAAATAGTAGCTATGCATTGAAAAATATTCATATCACCTCTTAATGAAGGTGAAAGACTGAAAAAATTAGGGTGAGTTTTAGGATTTTTTTCATCAAATATTTTTGTTTTAAAATATTTATAAAATAATGGACTTTGAAATGTAATAACTAAAATAGTATATGCTAAAGAAATTATTCCAATCATTGATGTGAAACTCATTTTACTTAAATCTTTTAATAAGCATAAAGGTAAAATTAGAAATGATACTCCAAACATAATTGGAAATTTTATTTTTGCAGAATCCCAAGTTAACTTTTCAAAATTCTCAAATTTTTGTCCACTTTTCCCATAAAATAATTCAAAATAAACTCTACCTATTAATGAATATATAACAACTTGAAATGAAATTATAACTCCGAAAATAAAAATTAGAATGAAAATATCTAAAATTAAACCAGGAATTTTTCCTAATGATTCTTTGACTAAAGGAGAATAATCTTTATGTGAAGAATTTCTTGAAGCATGAATCATTGCATTAAGTGCCCAATAAGCACAATATGCTCCAAATAACAATAAAATTACTTCATTAAATAATCCTAATTGAGCACATCTATTTGGGAGAGCAAAGCATCCTGTTCCTATTGTCATTGCTGATAAAGAAAAAATTGGTCCTCCTATGCCTTCAATATCTCCAAAATACCTTTCAAAAAATCCTCCCTTTTTTGTATTATTAATCTCAATATTTTCTAATTCATTATTATTTTTATCTATTCCTGATATTAGAGGAGTATCATTAGTTAATTCCATTGATGTTAAATGAATATATTTTCATAAAAGTAATAATTTATTACATATAGAATAACTATATCTAATGAATAATAAATTATAAAATAAAAAAATATATATTAAAAATGAATAATTCGAATTCAATAAATCCTCGTATTGAATATAAAACTGTAATGAACGTAGATGGTCCTTTAGTAATTTTAGATAATATAAAATTCCCAAAATATAATGAAATCGTAAATGTTCGTTTAGGAGATGGTTCAGTTCGTAAAGGACAAGTACTAGAAATAAATGGTAATAGAGCAGTAGTTCAAATATTTGAAGGTACACAAAACATTGATGTAGTAAATACATATGTTGAATTCACTGGTGATGTACTTAAAATGCCTATATCAGAAGAAATGCTTGGTCGTTCATTTAATGGTTCAGGAATGCCTATTGATGGTGGGCCTGGTGTTCTTGCTGAAGAATTTCGAGATATTAATGGTCAACCTATTAATCCTTGCAAAAGAGCTTATCCTAGAGAAATGATTCAAACTGGTATTTCAGCTATTGATTGTATGAATTCTATTGCTAGAGGACAAAAAATTCCTTTATTTTCTGCTTCTGGTTTACCTCATAATGAAATAGGTGCACAAATTTGTAGACAAGCATCATTAGTTAAAGGGAAAGATGTAATGGATCATTCAGATGATAATTTTGTAATCGTTTTCGCAGCTATGGGAGTTAATTTAGAAACTGCAAGATTCTTCCAGAAAGATTTTGAAGTACATGGTTCAATGGAACATACAGTTCTATTTCTTAATTTAGCAAATGATCCAGCAATAGAAAGAATTATAACACCAAAATTAGCATTAACAACAGCAGAATATTTAGCATATGAAAAAGAACTTCATGTTCTAGTCATTATGACAGATATGACATCATATGCAAACGCAGTAAGAGAAGTATCAACAGCAAGAGAAGAAGTCCCAGGTCGTTTTGGTTACCCGGGATATATGTATACTGATTTAGCAAATATATATGAAAGAGCAGGTAGAATTGAAGGAATCAACGGTTCAATAACACAAATTCCAATATTAACAATGCCAGGTGATGATATTACACATCCAATCCCAGATTTAACTGGTTATATTACAGAAGGACAAATATTCATAGACAGAACAATGTATAGTAGAAACATTTATCCTCCAATTAATGTCTTACCTTCACTTTCTCGTTTAATGAAGAGTGCAATTGGAAAGGGAATGACAAGAGAAGATCATCCTATGGTTTCTAATCAATTGTATGCTAATTATGCTATAGGAAAAGATAATCAACAAATGAAAGCTGTTGTTGGAGAAGAAGCTTTGACACAAGAAGAATTGAGATACATTGATTTTCTTGAAGCATTTGAAAAAACTTATATTGCTCAAGATAGATATGAGAATAGATCAATTGAGGAAAGTTTAGATAAGGCTTGGGAATTGTTAAGGAAATTTCCTTATGAAGAATTAACTAAAATTCCTGATGCTATTAAAAAAAAATATTATTCTAGAGAAGATTTTGTTCATAATAAGAAAATTGAAGAGAAAAATAAGAAGTAAATAATTTTTATTTTAATAAAAATTTTATTTAAATGTTTTTTGTGTAATTGATATCTTTTTTTTTGTTGTTTACTAGAGTTTAATAAAATAATTTTTTTTTAAAAAATGGGAGATGTGGCTAAAATTATTTGTGTAGGAGGTTCTTTTGAAATAAATATTTCTTTAGGATTAACAGAAAAGCAATATTCATTTTTAAATATAGATTATGATAAAATAAAAGATTTAAGTGAATTAAAACCTTATTTTAACAATAACGAAAATTTTAATAAAGATGATTCTAATCATAATTTTTCTGTTCTTTCATTATTATCAATATCATCAACAAATTCTCTTTTTAATAATCTTTTATTTATTAATAGAGCAAATAAAGTTAAAAGTTTTATTGAATATATTATTCCTTTTTTACCAAAATATGAATTAGAATATGAATTTATGGAAAATATTGTTAAAATAATATGTGAAAAAAATTATATTTTTATAGAATATTATAATTTACTTGATATTAAACCAAATATTACTTTTTCATTTAAAAAAATCGATGAAAATGGACAAGTTGCTGATGCAAAAAATTTTATTCTATCAAAAGAAAACAAATTTTCAGAAACAAATGAAGAATATAATGGTGATTTATTTAAAGGTTTTAATTTTGAATTTGATTGTACTTTTTTTTATTCATCGATAACAGAATTAATAAAATGTAAATTAAAATCAAATAAAGAAATAGAAGATTTTATATTAAATATATATAATAAATATCCAAAAATGATAATATGTATTAATTATTTATCTTATTCAAAAGATGAAAATAAAATTGATCTTTCAACAATAAATTTAATAACTGAATTGTTAGGTTTGACTGATATTTTTATTTTTGAAAAAAATGAAGTTTCAGAATATTTTAATATAATTCAATCATTAGAAGATGAAGAAAAAAAAAATAAAATTACTTTACAATTATCTTATAAAAAGAGAAGGTCAAACTCTCAAGATATATGCTTAGATGAAAATTATAAATTAAATTCAAATAGATGTACTAAAATTTTACAAAATAAAATCCTATTGAATATTCATTTATTCAAAAAATTAAATCAAAAAAAAATTCATTAATAAGAATTGCAATTTTTTTTGATAATTTAGAAAAAATAATTATAATTCATCAAGATGTTATGACAGGATTAGTTTTATTTCATAATAAATTTTATTTAAATTTTTACCCAAATAATATTCAAGAAGAAGAAATCGAAGATTATAAAAATGTTTTTTCTTCACATTTTAAAATAATAAATAGTATATTTTTAGGAGGATTTTTATCACGATTATTCAACAATAAAAGTTTTAAAACGAGTATAATTGCTGGAAATGAAAGTGTAAAAAAAGTAATTGATTTAATAAAATATGATATAGATTTTCCAAATAATAATGAATTTTATGAAATTTTAGTTAAGAGAACTACACCTATTAAATCAAAAGAAGAAATTGAAAATTTAAAAAAAGAAAAAAATTTTATTTTAGATTGCACTAATTTGCTTACCAATAAAAAAAAAGAATATAATGCATTATATGATATTAGTTGTTTATCATATTTTTCAAATTATGAAAATAGAAAAATTCTATTTAAACAAGGATTCATTAATAAAAAAGGATATATTCTTGGTGAACCTGAAAATAATGCTTTTTCAAATTTAGTTAAAAATAAAAAGATTATAAAAAATTATTCAAATGAAAGAGGAATTTTGAAAAAAGCAAAAGATAATAATAATTATTTAAAAGCACAATTAAGAAATTTATGTTTAAGTAAACCTGAAGATATACAAAAATCTAATATAATTGATTCAATGGGAATAATAAATAAGTACAATCAGAATTTAATTCATAAAAATAAATTACCATCATTAGAAAGAAAAAATAAAAATACTTTTATTTCAAATAATGAACTGTATTTTAAAGAATTAAGAAAATCCAAATTAATTAAATTTAAAAAAATTTCAAATGGACAAATTCTTTCAAGAATAAATAAATTAAAACATTTAAATTCATCTTATAATTCAATTAGTAAAAATATTGATAATGGAAATAATTCTATTCCTCAATCTAATTTTAGTTTACGTCATAGAAATTCAAATATAATAAATACACCATTTAAAAATCATTCAGTAGATAAAAATATAAATAGTTATATAGAAAAAATTGAAATTGATGATAAAAATTTTAATCACAATCAAAATAAATTAAATGATATTGAGAAAGATATAAAAAAAGGAAATAATGATACAAATAATGAACAAAATATTAGTGATAATGAAGAAATTAGAAGTAAAAAAGAAAAAAGTAATTCTCTCAAAACTATAAAAGGAAAAGGTTATATGTCTCAAAATGCTTTTAAAAAAATTCTTCAAGAATATGAAAATAAAATTATGAATTCATCAAATTCTTCTCCAATAAAAAAAAATTATTCAAATCCTTATTCATCATATTCAAAAAAAGAATAAAAAAATTGTTAAATTATAGTATATATTTTTTTAATATTTAATTATTATTTTTTTTATTAAAAGACAAAAATAATAATTACTTTATATATAAAATGGTAAGAAATATCTCTTAAAATAAATAGAATAGAAAAATGAAAGAAAAAAGTGAAACATATCAAAAAAATGTAACTAAAAGAGGAAATGTTCCAACTTCTATTTCTGTAAGATTAATTTTATTTAATTTCCAATTTATAGAAAAAAGATAATAAATTCCCAGTTGGACCTATGTTACTTGGATTTTTCCTTTTTATTGTTATTGGTTCAGCAATTTTTCAAATTTTAAATACTGCAACTACACCAGGTGGAAATTCTGTTTATTAAATAGTTATATATTCATTTAATTATTCTTTTCCCTATTATAATTTAAAAAAATCAAATCACTATTTTTTAATTTTTTTTATCTTAATTATAAATTAATATATATTTATAATAATATTTTTAAATGATAATAATTTAAAATCATTAAATAAAAGAAATATTGAAAGAAAATTTGTGTTTTTAATTTTATAAATACTTTAAGTAAATATTTTTTAATATAAATGAAAAGATTTAAATTAATTTATTATATGAATTCAATTACTTTAAAAGACTAAAATGAACACAAGAATGGTCAAAATTTTTATTTTTTATTTTTAGGATGTACTGGAAAAATAAAAAGAAATTTTGATGTGATGTTCTTTTTGGGAAATTAGAACAAGAAGATGTAGACCTTGTTGTGTCATCGATAGAAAAAGAAACAGTGAAATTTAAATTATTAAGATTTTTCTATAAATTAGAAAGTATTGTTATATTATTGATGTTTAGTTCATTTATTTTATATTTATATTTTTATTTGTTATAAATAATTGATTATATGGATTTTTTTAGTTTTACTTTTTATTTTATTAGTTATATTTTATTTAGGATTCCTTAACTTATGTATTAAAATAATTGAAAAATTATTTTTAAAGAATTATCTCCAATCATAGATAATATTAATAAAAAATTATTTAATATAAGAGGTCTTTATTGAATGATAATCAAATTTTAAATTATGTTAATATTTATATAATACTAATTGAATCAAATGTTTTATTAACAAAAATTATTTATGATTCATAAAGTTCTGAAAATAAAACAAAATCACAAAATAATAAATGCATTGAAAATATTAAGTAATTTGATATATATATATGTTTTTATACTTTTAGGAAATAAAATAATAATGAAAAGAAATTTTTAAAATAAAATGTTTAATAATAAATATTTAAAGAATCAAATCAAATAATTTTTCTTTATTTGAATCAATATTAATAAACAAAACAAAAAATTTATTTTGATTTAACCAATTTAAATTCAAAAATTGTTAAAAAAATTTTTTAATTATGATAAATATCTACAAAAAAAATTATTATTTAAAAAAGTGAAAAAAATGAAATCAATAAAAATGATTATAAGGATAAGGATTATATATTAAATATAATTCTTTATCAAAATGATAAAATTGATTTTAAATCAATAAATAAATTATATAAAAGAATATCTTAAATAATATAATTAATAAAATTTATAAAATATAAAA
Source organism: Isotricha sp. YL-2021a (assembly GCA_023806865.1). NCBI lineage: Eukaryota > Ciliophora > Litostomatea > Vestibuliferida > Isotrichidae > Isotricha > Isotricha sp. YL-2021a. The sequence goes on along the minus strand of JAJJLH010002483.1, from coordinate 8,100 downwards.
TATTTTAATTAAAAGATTATGGGATTTAAAAAAGTATTAATAGAGATTTCAACAGTAATATTATTAATAGGAGGAGTATTATATTTAACTTTAGGATTTCTAGCTTTATCAAATAATAAAAAAGTTTATGAAAAATTAGTTAATATTAAAGAAAAAAAAAAAGAATCACAAACCATTGAGGATATTATTGAAAAAGAAAAACTTTATCTTGTTTTAGAATTATTCATTGCATCATCTATTGATTTTATATTAATGTTTATATGTATATATATAACTAATCTAATTAACCCTGAATATAAGGAAAGTGAACGTATTGCTCTTTTAGATGACAAAAAAGAAGAAAATTTAGAAAATGAAAGTCTAAAAAGTTCTGAAAATCTTTATCGGGGAACGATTAATTAATTATATTAGTTAAAATTAGTAATATTATTTAATAGAACTTATATAATTTTAAAAAAATTTTTTCTATAATTTAATTATGTTTAAATAAATAAATGAATAATTTGCAAAATGAAATAGATGAAATTTATATACATTCACCAAGTAATGTTATAATTTCAAAACGTTCTTCATCAAATTTAACAGGAACATCTATTAGAAAAAAACAATTTTTATTTTATAAAAAAATAACATCTTCAAAAGATATGGAAAAATTAGCAGAAAATATATCAATTATTACAACAAAATTTTTACAAAATTTTCCAAATTATTTAAGAGTTGTAAATTTTAGAAATAAATATAGAATGTATTTAAATGGAAGTTATGTTGATATTGTATTATTAATGAAAGAATTTCCAGAATTTAATATTTTTGACTATATAGGAATTATGTCACTTAATACAATGTCTAAATTAGAAAAAAAAAAATTATTTCAAGCAAGAAATAATATTCTTCTCTCAATTTTATTAGTGGCTAAAGAAAAGCAACTTTTAGAAAAATCATTGATTAATAGAAGAAATAGTAATAGTATTCATACTATTAATAATGATTCAATAAAATATATAAAAAAAGGAGATAATTGTTTTTCGTTAATTCACTCTATTAAACAAGGAGATAATAATGTTCAGTCAAATCAAGAAAAATCAATTTTTCAAAATTTACCTTTTTTAAATAATTTAGCTGATGATATTAAAATGTTAATAATAGATGAAAATTCCAATGATTATTTATATCATAATTATAATAGCCCAACAAAAAGTTTAGTTAGAAAACATGAAACTAAATTTAAAAATTGTAGTAATCAAAATAAAAATGAAGATAATTCTAATATTGATTTTGATTATGAAATTGAATTATTTTTCCTTGCATTATTAGATTATAAAGATAAAGCAAGAGCAATTAAACAAAAATATAATTTTTATTTTTTAAATTTTATTGAGGAATTAAATTTACCAAATAAATTTAGTTTGGATAAAATGATAAATGAAATATCAATACATAAAGATATCACAGAATTAAATTTCTCAGAATTAATTTTTATTCGAAAAATACTTTCAAACGCTGCAAAAAGAAAATTATATTATGGCGTTGAATTTTTTACTCTTTCATCTAAATTAAATATATATTTAAGTGAAGGAAGATTATGGAAAAATATTGGATTATTAATAAATAAAAAATTAGTATATCAATTATGGATGAATTATGAAAAAAAAATTGAAGAAGATAAATATGTAAAACAACCACAAACAATTAGAATGGAATATGGAAAAAAATTAACCGAACTTAAGAATGAATTATTTGAATTAAATCAATTAAAAGAAAAAAATATTTATAAAATAAATCAAAATCTTTTCATTACAAAAGAAATTAAAAAAAAATGTAAATTACCATTTGTAATTAGCTTTAAAGATTTGATATCTGTTTTTTTAAAATATGATTTAAAAGAATTAGCATTATATTGTATTGAAGAATATTTTGATAAATCAAAACATAAAAAAATACCAATTGAAATTTATAATCTATGTCTAGATTATGACCAAGAAATTGCAATTGATATTTTTGATCGAGCATTAAATCAATCAAATATAGATGAATCATATATGCTTGCAGCATTAATGAGAAAATATTTTAGATTTGCAAGATGTTTATTAAAATTTAAAAAATGTAGAAATTTTTTAAATTCACCTCCTCCTGAATCAGAAAATTATATGTATATTATGTATAGGCAACAAAATAAAATAAAACATGAAGAAATAATGAAAATATTATATAATAAAGGAAGAAAAAATGGAGGGGATGAATTAATTACTTTTTTAAAAGAAGAAATTAAATATGAAAATGAAGGAAATCCTTCAATCACTCCTCAATCAGTCAAAACTTCTTATATTTTAAATATAATTGCACCAGAACCAAATCCTGCTATTTTAAAAATTATGGAAAATAATTCAAGTCCAAATAATCAAAATGTAGATAATTCAGCACAACATTTAGTTAATGGAATTGATAGTTTTTCAAATATTATAGAAAATTTTGAAAATATGGGAACATATAAAAATAATGGAATAAATTTTAATACTGTTATTGAAAAAAATCAACATTTAAAAATATCAAGTTCTCCAAAAACTTCAGATATAAAAGGTAATGTCAATGAAGATGAAAAAAAATATTTAGAAATAATAAATAATATGCATAATCCAGAAAGTTTAGGAAGTAGAACAAAATTATTTGTTTCAAATAAATCACTAGTATTAAATCCAAATTCAAAACTAATTAGTCCTACATTACATGGTGATAAAAAAATATACATTGGTAGTAATAATGATTATAATACAATAACAAAATATTTACAAAATTTAAAGGAACAAGAAGTTAAAACAAATAATAAAACTAGAAAATCATATGGACGTCCATTAAGAAAAGGATTATCATTAAATTTATATTACCAAAAAAGAAAACATTCAAAATATTATCAACCAGTAGAAATTTCCCCCAGGGATTCATATAGAGATTCAGATGAAATAAGATTTCGTTGTTTATCAACAAATAAATTACCAAAAATAAATGTTCAGTCAATTTTAATTGATCATTTACGATTTGGGGAATATCTCTTTGATGCAATTTGTTTACTTTCATCAATAAAAATAACATATTTGAATTTAGATTATGTAGAAAAAACATGTAAAAATTTATTAGTATTTACAACAACAGATGATGCAATTTTAAAATGCCCATATCCTTTAATTAGTATTGCTTTATCTGCTGAATATTTACAAAAATTAGGTAAATTAAGTCAAAAAATATTAAATAAAACATCAAGTGTTGCTTCTGAATTGTTAAAATTAGGAGCTTGTATACAATCATCAATGAAAGATGAAGATATATTAAATTATTTTTTAAGAGAACAAACTGATTATATTGGAAGAAATGCTTTGGAAATTTATGCTGAAAATGATTTTCATATATTATTAAGTGATATTGGTGTTGGAGATATTGTTGGTAAAATGTGGTATGGAACTGGACATGAAGAAAATACAGTTAGATTTTTTAGATTGACTCGAATTTTAAAAGCTGATATGTCTTATGAACATTATTATAGAGTTATTAGTACAAATTACTTATCTGAAAATGCAGTTTATTCTTTTCAATTTTATCATTATATTAAAAATTGTTCTATTCGATTTAATATTAGTTCTTTTTCTACAGCCATTAGTACACTTTTATATCAAACTATTATTTACTTTTATGTTAATGATCTCCAAGAAAATGAAAAATCTTATTTGAAGTTATTATTATTTTCTCATACTATGGCATATTCAAGTTTAACTAATACTTTATTAAATGTTTATTATCATTATAAAACTGGAAGAAGATTAAGAGTTAATAAAGTAGATATTATTACAAATGTTATTTTTGCTTTTGCTATTTTTTTAAATATTATAGATTTTAGTAAATTAATTAATAATAATTATGAAGATGAAGATAAAGAACGTTATAATTTAATTTCTGGAATAATTTATTCAATAATAATTACAACTGCATGGATGAGATTTGTAAATACAGTTCTATTAACAAATATATTTGGTAGTTTTTTTAGAATAATATTTCAAGTTGCATGGCATGTTTTTGCTTTTTTATTAATTGTTTTTTGTATTACTTTCTTATTTGCTCAATGTTTTACTGTTTTTTTTCAAAAAACAAATGACGATTTTGAATATATTTATAAGGGATTTGTTGCTTTATTCAATTCGGCTTTTGGAATTGTTGAATTTGAAAACTTTAGAGAAATTAAAATTTTTGGATATATTATATTAATGGGATATACTGTTGTTTCTAATATTATGCTATTTAATTTAATTGTTTGTATAGTTAATAATTTATTCGAATCTTTTCAAGAAAAATCAATTGCTGAAAATATGAGTGTATTAATTTTATCGCATGAAAGAATTAGATGGGATGAAAAATATGGTTTAGTTATTTTATTACCTGCTCCTTTCAATTTGATTTCTTTGATTTTTATTTTTGTGTTAGTTATTTGTGGACATTATTATGATGATGAAAAAATTGTTAAATTAAATTATATATTTTCAAAAATATGTTACTTTTTAATTGCTTTAATTTATTTTTTCTTTTTAACTTTAATTGGAATTATTGTTTATCCTTTTGCTTTAATTAAATCAATAATATATTCTTTATATTATGATTCAAATAGTACTGGAACTATGGAAAAAATTTTTATTTTAGTAAAAAGACCTTTAACCTTAATATATTACTTTCTTGAAGATTTATTCATTTTTTGGAAACTAGTTTATAAAAAGCCAGTTATTAATAATGAAAAATTAATAAAACAAAAAATTGCGAAAGAATATATATTAGCATTAAGAAAAGTTTTAATAAAATTTAAATATAAACAAAAAAAAAGAATTATCCCAATTCATGAATTATATTTGAAATTAAGATTAATTGAGAAAAAAAAATTACCAGGAATAAATGAATCAAGTCCAATAAGTTCAGGTTCATTTAGTCCATCACCAAATAAATTTAATAGACAAAGTATATTAACATTCAATTCCTCATCATATCATGAACAATTAAATGCAAAAGAAACAATGAAAACTTTAATAAGTAAAATTGTAGATAATGAAGGATATATTGATATTGATAGAACTTTATTAATACTTCCTTTTAGAGTTAATTATTCTGAAAGTTTTTTGAAGAATTTAAATTATATTAATATAAGAATTTTTCAAAGAGGAATTACAAAATATTTTTTTAAAGGTCAAGTTTTTAATCAAGTTTATTCTTATAAAAAATTGCAGCTTTTAGTTAGAAAATTATTGATTAAATTTAAATTAATTTATCATTATGTTCCTAGGGATATTCAAGAAATAATTCATAATAAATTTTTTTCAATTAATCGTGAACCTAAATTTTCAAAGTCTGCACAAGCATTTATTGTTCAGGAACAAAATGAAGAGATAAGTGAATATGATGATACTCAAGATTTTCATTTTTTACAAACTTTAAAATGAATATTTTTCATATTTATTAGAAATAATATAAATAAATTTTAGGATTATATTCAAAAACATAAAATTTTTTATTAAAGATGAATTTTTTCTTTATATTATAAAAAATGCTGTAATAAAGGAAAGTTTGAATTTCAAAAATAATTTTTTTAAAATTTTTATCAAAGAATAAAAAAGAAAAAATAATTTATATATATTGTTATCTATATAATTCATTTAATTAAAAAACAATTTAATTCAAGGCATTTATTATAATAATTTATGTTAGAGAGTAAAACTAATTAATTTTAATTAAAAAAAAAATTTTAAATATATTTAAAATTTTTTATTAAGGTTATCATTGGGTTTTATTTCTTTAAATTTTAATATATATTCACTTTTTTTCTCATTTTAATATTATATATTCATTTTTTATATTATTCCATTATTATAATTTAATTTAATTACACATTTTATATCTGAATTCCCTTTTTTTTATTTTCTTAATGATATTATAATATAAATAAAAATAACAATAATCTTCATAAAAAAATCTTTGATTTATTTTTTGATTTAATTAAATTGCCTTATTAAATATTTGAATTGCTAGCTTTTTTTTATTTTTTTTCCAATATCAATTTTAATATATTTGATTTGATTTCTTGTTGTAATTTTAGAAAATTTTATTTATTAAATTATTTATTTTATTTTTTAAAAAGAGATAATATTTTTTAAATAGAAATTTTTATCATTTTCTATCCAAAAAATTTTTATAAAGCCTATTTTTATTTAATTAATATTAACAGTTTAAGGTCAATAAAAATAAAATAGCATTATTATTGCTTAAATTAATATTATTAATTGGAATTAATTTAAGTAATAATCTTTTAAGAAACTTATGAAATAAATAAAAGAAGGATTTAAATATATAAAAATATATGTTATAAAAAATAATTAAAAAAAAATATATATTTATTTTAACATTATATATCATCTTTTTATTTGATTAACATTGTAAATTACAATATTTAATAGTATAATGCCTCTTCATTTTAGTAATTTTATACAAAAGGATTTTAATTTCATTAAATTTTATAATTATGATAAATATATAAAAAATAACGAACTCAGATTTTTGTTTTTTTTATTTTTATAATTATGAGGAAATATAATAAATCAATCATTGTTTTTTTTTTAAATTTCTTAATTGAAGTACATTGGTTTTCTTTTTGTTAACATCTGATTCTCCAATTATATTATCATCATCATCTTCTTTTTTACTTAATTCATCATCATTTGATACAGAATCAGATTTAATATTCTTTGAATTAACATATGATTTTAAATCCTTTGAATTTTCCTTTCTTACAGTATTTGGTGATTTATCATTTGTTTTTTGTTGATTTTCTGTTCCATCAAATTGTATTTCATTATTTTCTTTTCCTTTACAACATAAACATTTAATATTCCCTTGACCCATATTTATAAAATATATTAAAAAAAAAAATATTAAAAAACTTAAAAAAAAAAAAAAAATTTTTTTTTAAAAAATCCAAAAAAAAACCAAAAAAACAACTTTCCACTTATTCCAAATCCATAAAGAAAAGCAATCAACAATTAAAGAAGCTCCAATAGTTTTAGCAGCTAAAACAGCTTCTCCAATATTATCTTGATCAATATTTTTATATTTCCTACAAGCCGTTCCAGTAAATTGTTTAGATTTAATAGAAATAAAACAACAAGAAAAATCATCAGTTCTATATTTAGAACAATCACTAGTTTCTTCTGGATTATCATTCCCACAATCACTCTTAAAAATTTTCCTTTGTCCACATTCCACTTTTATTCCAGTTGAAAAAGAAGAAAATTGTTCTATCATATTAATTCTACCTTCTGTTGAATTTATTACTTTAATACATGTTGATCTTGTTTTTAAATTTATATATCCTTCTACGTAACAACATTTTTCTATGTTTTCTTCATTTAATTTTGAATTTGATGATATACAATCTGATATTGATGGATTTATATCTGTTTCTTGATTGTTATATGGACCACATTCGTTTTTATAGGAATCTCGGGTTTCTGTTTCTGATTCTAATCTTATATAGGAAATTAGGGTTAGGAAAAAGAAGAAAGATAACATTTTTTTTTTTTTTGATTTGTTTTTTTTTTTTTTTATTTTTTTTTTTTTTATTTTTTTGAAATTTAAATTTAAATGAAATTGGGATGTTTATTTTTTTGGAATTTAAATTTTAATTGAAATAATATAAAGTATATATTCTTATAATTTTATTCAGAATTTCTAAAAATGTTTTTTTAGTGTAAAATATTTAAATTTAATTTTTTAAATTATTTTTTTAAAATAAAATATTTTATTATAAAATAAAAATTAATGAACAGGTTAAATGAAGAAATAAAAATTATATTAATAAAATCAAATATAAAAAAAAATCCTCATTTAATTCCAATATACCAAAGAACAGCCAAAAATTCATTTATTAAATATAGAAAAGAAATGATCATAAATTTAAAATCAAGATCAACATGTATTAAAGTAATAAATTCAACAGAAGGTAGAATTAATATGATAGAACAATTTTCTTCTTTTTCAACTGGAATAAAAGTGGAATGTGGACAAAGGAAAATTTTTAAG
>JAJJLH010002482.1:0-20262 GCA_023806865.1 Isotricha sp. YL-2021a | reverse complement strand
ATTCAAAATGATAAATATGGTAATTATTATTATAACTTTCATTTCCTTTAATAATATCTTTGTTATATTCATTATTATTAATAATATTATTATCAAAGTTGTTGTCTTTTGTATTATTAAATGAATTTCTTTTAATTCTATTCTTAATAACATCATTATTATTTTCATAATTATTATTTTTATTAAATTTATTATCTTTAATATTATTATCATTATAATTACCATATTTATCATTTTGAATATCATTATATTTTCTATAATAATCATTTTTATTATTTATTTTATTATTTTCATAATTATTATTTTTATTTATTTCTATATTGTTATAATTATGAGAATCATTATTATAATTATTTTCATTATTATTCATTTTATTTTTATCAATATTATTATAATTTTGAAAATCATGATAATTATTTTCATTATTATTATTTTTATTATTTTGATTTCTATTATTATTTATTGAATTATCATAATTTTGATTATAATGAATATGATTATCATTATTATTATTTTCAACTTGAAATTGATCATCCAAACCATGTTCTCTATTTGAATAAGTTTGATCATTAGTTTCTAAATATTTATTTCTAATTTTAGGATTTAATTTATATTTATTATTGTTTAAACTTTCTTTATCTTGTTCATAATTTTCATCTTTATATTCATTATTATCATCATTATTATCTTCATCATCATTATTTTTATTATTATTATTATCAAATATTCCTTTAGTTGAATTGTCTTTTTTAGCAGAAGAAAATTTTCTTGATTCAATATATTCTTCTTCATCTTCTTCTTTTATAGGATCTGGAATTGATTGATTAATACTATTAACTAAATCATCAAATGTTTTCACTTTTTCAATATCACGACCTTCATTATTTTCATTATAATTTTTATTATTATTATAATCTTTATTATTTAAATTTGGATTTGAAATATCATAATTTTTATTTTCTAAATTATTTTTTTGATTATTATAATTCTTATTACTTTTTATTTCTTTTTCATTATTATTTGAATTATTAAAGTTATCATTTTCATTTGTATTTTTATTATTATTAATATTATTATTTTTATTTTCATTTTCTAATGTGTTATTATTTTCATCATTTGAAATATTTTCTAAGTCATTATTAATTATATTATCATTGTTTTTATTTTCATTATTTACTAATTGACTTTTTATTGAATTTCCCTTACTTTTTGGACTTTTAATTTCTTTAATTAATATTTCATCTGAACGACTTGATATATTTTTATTTATATTATTCAGTCTATTTTTAATTGAATTTCCTATAGGAGATAAATTAAGATCATCCATATTTATATTATTTATTTGACCAGAATTTCTTTTTTGATTGTCATTGTCTATAATATTTTTTAACTTTTCTTTATTTAATTGTTTAGAATTAAACTTATTATTTATATCTTTTTCATTTTTATTAATATTAGAAATATTCTTATCTTTAGATATATTATGGTTTTTATTACTCTCAGTATTTTTTAAATTATTTATATATTTATTGCTTGTATTATTACTTTTATTGTTTAAATCATTTGACAAACTATTATTTTTTTTCTTTAAATTTTTTGAGTAATTATTATTTTTATTTTTTAAATCATTTGAATCATTATTACTTATATTATTTAATTTTTTTGTGTAATTATTATTTTTATTATTTAAATTATTTAGGTCATTATTATTTTTATTATTTAAATTTTTTGAGTAACTATTATTTTTATTATTTAAATGACTTGAGTAACCATTATTTTTATTATTTATATCAATTGATTTATTATTATTATTATTATTTAAATGTTCTGAATGATTATTTTTTAAACTATTTGAATAATTATTACTTTTATTATTTACTCCATTTGAATGATTATTATTTTTATTATTTACTCCATTTGAATGATTATTATTTTTATTATTTACTCCATTTGAATGATTATTACTTTTATTATTTACTTCATTTGAATGATTATTACTTTTATTATTTACTCCATTTGAATAATTATTACTTTTATTATTTACTCCATTTGAATAATTATTTTTCAAAATATTATTATTTTTTTCATATGAAGTATTTTCATCATAAATAATATCATTATGACTAAAATTAATATGTTCAGGATGTTCTGTATGATTATTTTCACTATTTTTATTTTTTAAAATCCCTTTTTTAGGAGAGTTTGATGTATTTTCATGAATATTTGAATTATTTCCTTTATCTGAATAATCATCAAAATTATTTAAATTAATTTGACGTTTATTATTAATATTATTTTTATCTGAATTTTTATTGTTTGATTTTATTGTTTTATTATCATCTTTCATATTTGTGTGATTTTTTAAGTTATTTTCATTTGAATTGTTTTTTTTGTTTAAATATTTTGAATTTTTACTCATTTTATTTGAAGAGCTTTTATTAAATGTATCTTCAAAATCATTTGAATTTTCATTCATATTATGTAAATTATTTCCTAAAGTATTTTTATTATCATGATTGTTTGAATTATTATTAAAATATAAATTATGATTTGTATTATTATTATTTTGTAAATTATTTTTTACTCCATTTGAATAATCCATTTTATTTAATTGATTATTTTCTGATGAATCATTATCATTTTTTAATATATTATTATTATTATTGTTTCGATTTTTTATATTTAAATTTTTTGAAAAAGGATTTTCATTATTTCTATTTTTATTTTTATTATTCTCATAATTTGAATGAAATTCATTTAAATCTTTTGGTTGTTTATTTAAAAACTTAGAACCTTTATTATATAAGTTTTTATCAAATTTATTATTATTTAAATTTTGATTATCCTCATAATTATTTAAATTATAATCTTTATTTGTAATATTATTTTTATGAATATTATTGTTATTATTATCATTTACTTTATAATTTATTTTATTATTCAAATCATCATAACTATTTTTATTGTTTCTATTAGACAAATATTTAGATGAATTAGAATTTTTATTTTTATTATATCTTCCTGAAGATGATAAATAATTTGTAGGTTCATCAAAATCATCTTTTTGAGAATGAGAAAAGTATTTTGATAATGATGTTTTTACAGTATTATTTTGAGTATCAAAATTTGAATTTTTCATATATTTCAAATCATAATTTTTATTATTAGAATTTTGATTACTAGAATCCAAATTATCATTTTTATTATTTTCAATTTCATTATTATGTTTCTCATTATCATAATTATTATTATTATTATAATTCCCAATCATATTATTATTATAATTTCTACCTTCTTTATTTATTATATCATTATCAATTATTTGAAAAGAAGAATTTTCATTTTCCTTATTATTTACTTTTTCTATATCATAATTATATCCATTTTCAAATTTTTTTAATATATTTTTTGCTTTTTTATTATCAAATAAATCCTTATAATTATTATTAAATATTTTATTTTGACTTTTAATAGAAAATCCACTAGGTAATTTATTATTACTTTTTGATTTAAAATTATATAATTGATATGAATTATTAATTCTGTTAGATGAATTAAAAGAATTATTTATACTATTACTACTTAAATTAAAATTTAAGTGATTTGGATTTTCAGTTTTACTTCTTTTATTTTTTCTTATACTTTTATTATAATCAAAATCATTAGAAATATTTCTTGATGAATAATTTTTATAACTGAAATCATTACTTAATTTGTTTTTTTTTGATGAATTAATACTAGAATTTCTCCCATGTTCAATTTCATATTTTTTATATGGAAAATTATCTTTATAAACTGTAATAACTTTTTCAATATTTTCAGTTTTATTACTTAATTTTGATATATTATTATTATCATCATTATCATCTAAAGTAATAATTTTTTGAATTTGTTTTAAATTATTTGAAGAAGAATCATTTAAATTATTTTTATTTAAATTATCTTTACTATTTTCAATAAAACTTCTATTATATTTATCTAAAGCTCTTTTTATTATTTGTTCTTTAACTTCTTCATTAACATAAATATTTTTTTTATCCTTTTCAGATAAATAATTATTATCATTTAAATTATTATAATTATTTTCATTATTAAATCTATTATGATTGAAATAAACTTTTTCTTTAAATGATATATTTTTTTTTCTTTTATTTTCACTTGATTTAAATGAACTTCTTAAATTTTCATCATATGTTATATCATCAATAAAACTTTGATTTGAATAATTCATTGATTTATTTCTGTTATTTGATAATGGAGTATTATTAGATTTTTTATTGAGATATATATCTTTATAACTTTTATTTCTTACTTTTTTATATGAACCATCTCTTAATTGAATAAAAGATGATGAATCATTTAAAGATAATGAGTTTCTTTTTTCTGGAGTTTCTAAGATTTTTTCATTTTTATTTGATGAATTCATTTTTTTATAAAAAAAATATTTTTATATTTTAAAGAAAAAAATATTTTAAATTTTTATATATAATTATCTATTAAAAAATTATAAAATATATTTTATATTTATTTATCTTTTCAATAAAGATGATTTTAAATAAAAAATGTTTTAAATTTCCTAATTTTCATTATTTTTCAATTAATAATATTTATTATTACTTTAAAATAAAACACACAATTTAGATTTCTAATATTAAAAAAAGTACATATACATACATATATATATATATATGAAATATTACCACTAAAAAATAAATAATAAAACTATTTAAAATTTCAAAAAAACAAAAATAATCATATAAATACCTAAAACATTACACCAAACTACAAATAGAAATAAAATTGTTATTTCTATCATTCATATAATTAATTGCAAACATTGTAAAATCTTTATTTAAAATTGCATTTCTTCTTTCTTGTTCAAAATTATCATCAGTAACTTGAAATACAACACTTAAAAAAGGGTCTGCAAAAACATCAACACAAAAAAAACAATTTTTATAATCTTTTATTAATTTTAGTCTTTTATTTAAAACTATTTGACCAATATTTTCTTTTGTTAAGAAAATATCTTTATTTTCAATATCTACTTTTAAATTTTCATTAAAAATTAATTTATTCACAGGTTTTAATTTTTCTAAATAATTTATAGTCTCATAAAATATTTTACTACCTTTTATTAATTTAATTTTTTCATTATTATATAAAAGAAATTCATCATTATTTTCTTTAATAATATGCTCGGTTAAATTTTTTATTTTTTTTGCAAATTCTTTTGGTTTATATCTTACCAAATTTATTTCTTTTAAAAAAGATGTTTCAAAAGAATAATCTATTTTAGAATATTGAGTAGAAATTATAGTTGTTCCATTTTTTGATATATTATCTGAGATTTCTAATTTACTTTTTGAATCTTCAAACTTATTTAAATCATTTAAATTTATATTTTTTTGAAGAGCAATTTCATTTTTTATACATACACAACTTCCCATTTATTTTTTTTTTAAAAATTATGAGTTAATTTTTATAATTAATAAGATTCTTATTTTTAATTATTTCAATACTTTTATTGAATAATTTATTTTAAATTTATTATATTTTTTTCTTAATTTTTCTTAATTTTTATTATTTTTTGAATTTAAATTTGTAACAAATATTTTTGTAAAGTTGAATCTTATATAATTTTAAATAAAATTTTAAAAGGATTTATTTTTCCAATTGAAAATTCAAACTTATATAATAAAATTTTATAAATAAATCATTTAAAAATCATACTTAATAAGATTTTTTTCATCAAATACTATTTTTCTTTTTTTATTATTAACTCACTTTTCTAAATTTTATATAATTTATGATTTCAACAAAACGAAAAAGAAGTGGATCAATCACTTTAAAATATTTAGATAATTTAAATATAAATTACCAAAAGAAAAAAAAATCTGAAAATATAGATAACTTAACAACTCATTCAACTGAGGTTTCATTAGAAAATAAGAATAATGAATTATATAAGGAGAAAAATTTATTATTGAATAAAGAAAACGAAAAAAAAAATTTTAAAAATATTAATTATAAATATGATTATCATACAAATTTAAATATAACAAATAATTTATTAAAATCAAATTATTGCCCTGACTTTTATAAAAAAAATTTTAATTTAAATAAACAATTACCTTCAACACATTTAAATCACATAATTTCGAAAAAAGAATCAAATAATAAAATAATTATAATATCATCAACTCAAAGAATTACTCATAAAAATGTAAAATTTATTTATTATTCATTAAATAAAAATGAAAAAATATAATAAATATAATTATTTATTTATATGATTATGAGATAAATAATTATAGGGAATATATAAATTAGAGTTTCGATAAATTATTTAGCTTGTTTTCTTTTTGTATTTTTTTTTTTGAAAATTGTAGGTTAAATTAAATATATATTTTTTATCTTTATATAAAATATAAATAAACATTTAAATATTTATTAATAAATTAAATTACAAAAAAATGGGATTTAAAGAAGTATATTTAAATTTACCTCCATTTACAAGATATTATCTAACTATTATAGCATTATTTGCTTATTCAATGTCTCAAAAAAGAAGAAAAAAAAGAAGAAAAAATATGTTTTATCATAATTTTACATTAAATTATTCTTTAATATTTACAAAATTCCAAATATGGAGATTATTTACAAACTTATTTATAATTGGTCCATTTTCACCAAGATTTCTTTTTTTTTGTTTTTTCTTTTATTCAAATGTTAGAACAATGGAAAAAGATTATTTACAATATAGAAAATATCCAGAATTCATAATGATGATTATTTATCTTATTATAATTATAAATATATTAAATATATTTATGATATATTATTTCAATTATAAAAATAGTTTTACTTTAGCTTATCAATTTCTTTTTTCTATTATTTATATTGATTCAAAAAAAGAACCTTATAAAAATGTAATGATGTATTTTTTTGAAGTACAAAATAGTTATGTTCCTTATGCATTTATATTAATTAATTTATTTTCTGGGAAAAATATTATTGAAAATATTATTGGTATTATTGCAGGGAATATTTATTATTTTTTAAAAGAAATTGTTCCCATTCAAAAAGGAATTGATATTTTAGTTACTCCTAAATTAATTGTTGATTTTAGTGATACATATATTGATAGTGAAATTAAGAATAGAAATTCTTTTGGAAATAGTGGTGTTTATAATAGAGGTGATCGTTTTAATAATAGATATAGAAGAAGTCATGAAGATTAATATATTATTAAATTTAAAATTTTATTTTAATTAATTTATTAAAAATTTTTTTAATTAGAATTATTAAATATTTAAATATATAGTAAAATAAGGATATTATAATATAAAATTGAATAAAATTAATATAAAATAATATAAAATTTTTATATTAAAAAAAAATGATAAATAATAATTAAAATATGAATACTGATAATTTACCAAATGAAGATTCATTAGAAATAGTTACAATATATCGTTCATTATATATTTTAAAGAAAAAATTTGAGAAATACAAAGATGAAATAAATAAAATCTACACAAAATATTTTATAAAAGATAAAAAAATAATATTCGATAATTTATGTTGTAAAATAATAAAACTTTCCTCTTTTAAATCTTTATTACACGAAATATGTAATTTGATAAATATAACAATAACAAAAATATCAACACCAAAAGAATTATTTATTTCAGATTTAATGAATCAAAAAAAGCAAAATGAAAAATTAAAAGATTCAATTGAACAAATATTCTATTTTATAACTGACAAATTAAATACATATAATGATATTTTTTATAATAAAAAAATAAAACCATCAATTGAATTAAATACAATAGAAAATATAAATGATGACTTTACAGATTATTATCCAATGGCAGAATATGATAAAAAAGGAAGATTAATATTTTATTATGATCAAATAAAAGAATTAAATAAAAAATATTCTTCTTTTCAATCAACTGGTTTTAATTTAGAAAAAGAAGTTGAATTAAATAAGAAAGAAAATAATATTTTATATATTGAAACTCTTCCTTTAATTATTGCAGATTTTATACAAGAAAATAATGATTATAATATAATCAATAATGAATTTAATGATTATGATTTAAATAATGAAGTTAAAAGTTTATTTGATGCTGATATATTAAAAAAAATGAATATGAATAATAATGAAAATGAAGATAATAATAATAATTTAAAAGAAGATAATTTAAACGATTTATATAATCAACAAATAGCAATTAAAAATAATATTATAATGTATAATGAAATATTAAATGATAAAAAAAAAACAAATTATGATTTAAATTATATTCAAGATTTCTTAAAGAATTTAAATATGGAAAGAATAAAATTAGAAAAAAAAATAAAAAAAGAAGAAAAAAATCCAAAAAAAAGATATTTTCTAAAAAACAATTCTTCAAAATTTAAAATAAACAATAATATAAATCAATTAACAAAAGATCAAAAAATAGAAAATAATTTAAAAGAAATATTTAATTTTTATTCTAATCAACATAATCCAATGGCATCAGCTCCAACATTTGAAGAAATAGCTTTTAGACAAATAAACTTAGATTTAGCAGAATTTTCAAAATTTTGTATAGAATTTGAAATTCCAATAACAAAAGCAAAAATGGTAGAATTATTTAAAAAAAATGCATCAAATAGAAGAGATATGTCATATAGTGAATTTAAAAATTCTTTAGAAAAAATTGGTCAAGAAATGAATAATAGTAAAAAAGAAAATTTACAAAAGAAAATTAAATTATATAATGAATTATTATTTAAAATGGATGATATTGAAAATAGTGTTCAAGATTTTAAAAGAAAAGGAGTATTTGAACATTTTAATGATTTAGATAATCCTAATAAATTTAATATTAGAAATTCTCATCGTTTAAATACACAAAAAGCAATTGTTATATATGATAATAAGAAAAAATCATATGAAAGTGAATTAAAAGAATTTGAACTTGAATTAATTAAATTAAATCATTTTAGTAATAAAGATATTTTTGATGAGTTTATTAATTTTATTGGGATTAATGAACCTAAAATTTATAGAAAAAAAATGAAAGGTTTTATTATTCCTTTTCATGATATGACTGAAAGAGTTTTACAATTTAATATTGGAGGTTATAATCAAAAACAAAAAAAAATTGAAAGAAGTGAAATTATTGAAAAAATGAAAACAGATTTAAAAAAAATTAAATATGGAATTAATAGTGATAAATATAAAGAATATACACAAAAAAAATTAAGAGAAAAAAAAGAAAAAGAAGATAAAAAAAATCAAATGTATAAAAAGAGAATGAAAGATTTTTTAGAAAGTAAAAAAAAAGGAATTAAAATTTTAAAAGATGAAGAAATTTATTTTAATCAAAGAAATAAAAGTAAAACTTTAAATAAAAAAGATATTAAATTTCAACTTGAATTAGAAAAAGAAATTGAAGAAGATGAAAAACTAATGCAAGAAGAAAAAAAAAGAAGAGAAGAAGAAAGAAAAAAGAAAGAAGAAGAAAAAAAAAAAAAAGATGAAGAATTAAATGGAAAAAGAAGTGTTTTTTCATATGATAAAATTGAAAAATGCAAAATTAAAGATATTGATTTAAATGATTATGATAGAAGATTATTTTATGATGATAATAGTGAAAATTCAGATGAAGAAGTTTTAAATAATGTAGGTAAAAAAATTGAAAGAAATGAAATTATTGTTAATGATAATAATAAAATTAATAATATATATAATAATAATAATCAAAATTATGAAAATATATTAATGACACAACAAAGAAATAACAATTATTCAATATTTAATAATTATAATACTTATAATAAATATAATAATGATAATTTAATTTTTAATAAAAATCATAGTATTGATTTTACTTCTATTTCTATTAATAAAAATCCTTCAACTTTATCAAATAATTATAGTTTAACTTCAAGTAATGGAAATGTAAATTATCAATTCAAAACAGAAAGAAATATTAATAACCAAATTTTAATTAGAAATGGTGAAAATATTATTAAAAATAATAACAATTAGAGATTACTTTTAAAATAAAATAAAAGTATAAATAATTATAAAAATATATTTATTATAATAATTAAGAATAAGTTTTATAAAACAAATAAAGCAGTTATTAGTTTTTAATTTATGAATTATATTTTTTTTACGATTAAAAATTTATTATTATTTCATAAAAAAAAATAAAATGATTAATTTATCAATTCCAAATTATTCAGAAAAATATTTAAAAAAACAAAATTCAAGTTTTACTATTACAAAACAAGCTATTAAAAGGAACCAATCTGGCATATTAATATCTTTTAATAAAAAAGCCAATACAACTTATTTAGAAAAAATGAGAAAATTATTTGAATATTATTCTCAAATTGGCGAAAGTGTTTATACTACAAAAATGAATATAAAAAAATTTATAAAATTATGTAATGATATGTTTATTATTGATAAAAATCTAAGTAAAGAAGATTTAGAATTATTAACAATTAGAATTTTAACTAAAAAAAAATCTTTAATTGATTTTGAAAATTTTCAAAAACTTTTACATGAAATATCAAAATATAAAGAAAATAATAAAATATTAAATCATGAAAAATATAAAATAAATAATATCAATAATAAAAATTACATTAAGTTGTTTTTGAATAATTCAGTTATCAAATTATATAATAAAATATTTAAAAATGATAATACCTTATTAAATTTAAGAAATGATATTATATTAAATGAAAATGAAATAAATAATAATATATTAAGAATTGATAATATAAATATAGATGAAAATTATGAAATATTTTTAAAAATAATTTCAGTTCCTATGTTTGAAATATATAAAAAATATTTTATCTTAGAATTTGATGTTTATACTCCAAATGAATATAGTATTAAACAATTTATAAAATTTTCAAATGATTTTGAATTTTTTCCTTTTTTAATAAATAAAGATGAATTATTACAAATTTATGAAAAGAATATAAATTTAAATATAAATGAATGTTTTAAAGAAATTATTAAATTATCTTTAAATACTTTTTATCATAATTTAATTGATAATTATGGAAATAATTTTAATTTCTTTAAATTTTTAACATCAATTTTTGAAATAGGGAATTTTGGTTTGAGTAGAATTAATGAATGTATAAAACATAAAAATGATAAAAAAATAAAATGTGAATATTCTACTTTTGAAAAAATATGTTTAATTTGTGAAAGAATGGAGTTGACAGAAATTTTTTCTAAATTAAATTTTAAACCTTATATAATAAATAATATAATTGATAATGATTTTTTAGAAAAAATAAAACAAAAAATAAAAATAAGAGAAAATATTTTATTTGATAATCTAAATATAAAAACCAAACAAAATTTAAGTTTAATAATTGATGATTCAGATTTATCTTTTTTAAACTATAATTATATCATAAATAAATATTCAAAAGAATTAAAATTTATTTTTAATTTATATAGTGATGAATCAATATCATTAAAAAAAAGTGGTTTTATTAAAATATTAAATGATTCTGAATTAATTAAAAGAAATACAAATTCAATTGGAATTACAATAACTGAAGCTGATTTATTATATATTTATATTACTAATATTGATATAAATTATAATAAAAAGAATAAAACTAAAAGTAATACAATTTCAAAAAATCATTCATTTGAATTTTTTGAATTAAATAATAATAATAATAATTATAATAATGATAATAATAATATTTTAATATCCCCAAATCCTTGTAAACAAAAATCTAAACAATCTTTTTTTACATTTAAAAAGTTTATTTGTAGTATTGAATTATTATCAAAAAAAATTTTTCCAAATGAAAAAGTGAAAAACTCTATTGATTATATAATAACAACAATTATTAATCATATTTGTCAAGAATATTTTAATCAAGATAATTTATTAGATTTAATATATAAAGAAAAGGATGAAAATTTAGAATTTAATAGAGTTTATGAAATATTTTATCAATCAATATATCCTTTATTTAATATTTACTCAAATAAAAATAATATAATAACTTTAAAAAAATTGATTCAATTTTCAACAGATTTTAATTTATTTCCAGAATTAATAACAAAATCCAAATTAATAACTTTATTTAAAAAATCATATTTATATTATAATGATAATAACAATGAAATAAATGGTGAAGAAGGATTAAATCAAATAATGTTTTGTGATTTATTAATACAAATTGCTTTTGAAATTCATTCTTCTAAAAAAGAATCAAATGATATTGAAAAAATAATCTTTTTTATAGAAAGATTATCTGAAAGTGATGGTATGAATAAAATTTTACAATCTCTTTTATCTTCTACTAAATTAGTTTATGGAAAAAATTTTGATATATTAAGTTTATTTAAAGAATATTACCCTAGTTATTTTTCAAATTTAAAAAATAATGATGATGATGATATTTATAAAAAGGTTTTATTTGAAAATGTTTCTATGTAAATATTTTTACCTATAATTTACTTTTTATAATAGTTTAAACTATATTTAATATTATTTATAATGTTTTAATAATAATATTATTAAAAAATTAAAATAAAAAAACTTTTTTTTTCTAAAAACAAAAAAATAATAATAAAAAATAAAAACATATTTAAATAAAAAAAACTTTTATATATTCTCATTTGTAATATCATTTAAAAACCCAAAGTCTTCAATAATACATTCTTCTCCTCTTTTCAAATCCAAACTTCCAATAACATATTTTCCAATAGAATTAATAGCAACAATAATATTATTATTACAAAAAGCACATTTATATAAATATTTTTCATCTTCTAATCTAAATTGAGCAAAACTTCTTTCACTTTTAACTCCGAAAAAATTAAAAATAGAACTTTTATTTTCAGGTAATTCATAAAATAAATTTTTATTATTAATTACATTATTATTTAAAACATCATTTTCAATTTCATTTTCTTCATTAATATAATTAACATTTCCTAATTCAATATCTTTTAATTTTTTAATAGAACTTTTCATAGACCAAATATGAATAGTTCCTCTTTGACTACAAATTGCTAAAAAAAAATCATAATAATCAAAAGTCATAAAATTAATTTCTGTTTTTTCACTTCCTCTTTTAAATTCTTGTAAAAATAAACCATCAATTGTTCTATAAGTTTTAATAATTATTCCATTTTCACATGCAATTACAATTATTGATCCTTCATTATTTATTGTCATATAAGATATTTTTTCATATAATTTTATTGTTATTTCTTTTCCTTTATCATAATTTTTTATTTTTATTATTCCTTTTTCATTATTATTATTTATTATTGGAAATGATATTATATTTACTTTTGGATTATTTGATATTGAAAATAAATACTTTGGATTTTGTAATGTTTCTATTATATCTATGTTTTGATATGTTTTAAAATTAAAAATATATATTTTTGTTGTTGTCACTGAAAAAATTATTTCTTTTTTTAATTTAATATTTATTATTTTTGAAGTAAATATTAATTCTGATATTTTTTTTTGTCTTTTATCATCATATATTATTAATTTATTTTCTGGAAATTTTGGGTTTTTACCTCCACCTACTAAAGCAAGAATATTACTCTTATATAACATTTCTATTATTCCTATTCCACCTTTTAAATTTCTATTGAAATAATTATAAATTGGATATGAAGAAAATATTTTATATCCATTTTGAGTTCCTACTGATATATATGAAGAATCTTGATTGAAAGATATGTATAATATTTCTTCATTTTGTTGTTTTTGTTGACTTGTCATTATTATTATTTTTTATTTTTCTAAAAAATTATTATTTATTTTTTTTGAGATTTTTATGTGATTGTTTTCAAATCATAATGATAAAAATTACAATTTTGAATTATGAATTAGTTATTTTTTATTCCAGTTTTTTATGATATTAGGTTTATTTAAAATATCTTACTTATTTCTATTATTTAATTATGCATTATTGTCATTAAATGCCAAATTTAGGTAAAAAAAAACTATAAATTTTATTTATTTTTATTTTAAATTATTATTTAAAATAATTAAATCCTTTATTTTTAGACCACAACATATAATTATAAAAATAATCATATATATCAAGAAAAATATAATTTTAATACCATTTTATTTTTTTATTTTGAAATAGGAATCTACATCAGATAGCTCTTCTTTATATAGGGATTTAAATTCTAAGTTTGATCTATTAATTATTTCAACTTCACAATTTCTATTTAACTCACATAAATTACAAATAATTTGTTCATTAAAAATTAAACAGGCAAAAATTAATATAAAATAAATTATTATTTCAAATATTGACTTAAAACTTAATAATTGTTTATGATTTTCATTAATATTCTCATATAATGAATCAATTGCTATAGCTACTCCATAAAACCAAGGTTTAAACAATTTAAAAATGGACCAAACTAATGAAAATGCAATTCCATTACAACAACTCATAAATAAGAAAAAAAAAATATCCCTTATATTTGTTTTTAAATTTTTGAAAGTATTAAAAAAAGTAAAATCAAAAATATTTAATCCTAAAAAATAATTGAATAATGAAATAAATAAATATGATATTATTGTAATTGAACTATAAATTATTAAAAATAAATGTAAATTCATATTTACTTTATACATTATATAATAGCCAATAATATCTATTAAAGGATATATAAAATGGTAAATAATACATCCAAAAAAAACTAATAAATTTTTATTATCATAATTTATTTTTATATCATCTATTATTAAATTAATAATTACTGTTCCAAATATTATTAAGAAAATAGAAAAATAATGATGACGATAAAGTTCTAATTTTAAAACAAAACTTGAAAGAAAAATTAATGAGATAATTTCAAAAGTAAAAGTTTTTGTCAAATAAGTTTCATAAGTATTAATTGTTTGAAATGTTATTTTGATGTAATTTACAGCATAAGCTAACAATATTATAATTATAAAATAAATAAAAACTTTTATGTGAGAAATTCTATATTTTTTATCATCTTTTTTTTGGACATTAAAATATATTATTTTTTTAGTGCTTTTATTATTTATATATTCACTGATGTCTAATTTAGACCTAAATAAAATAAGAATAATAGAATTAATTAATAAAAAACCAAAATATGTTGATATATATTTTAATTTAAATTGTGCCCATTCTTTTTGAAACTTTTTTGTTATTTTTTTGTTCATAAAATATGCAATAGGTTGGATAATAAATAATATTAGATGTTTTTTAGAAATATTTCCAATTGAGAATAAATGTTTGTTTTCCATTTTTATATTTAATTTAAATGGAATAAAAATTAGATTTTAAAACATTTCTTTTTTATTTTTTTTAAATAAAATAATAATAATAATAATTTAAAAATTAAATAAATCAAAATTTATTTTTATTATATTGATTATTATTAAATTTTTGTTCTTGAATAAACTCATTTTCAATATCTTTAATTAATTTATTTTTAATTTTTTTATCATCAAAAATTCTTTCAACTTTTTCTAAATTTTCATCTTTAAAAAAACCTTTTTTAAATATATCATTAATCAAAAATTGAAGTGTTTCTTCATAATTCATTTTAAGTAAATCATTTACATAAACTTTAAGAATTAAGAGACCAATTTTCATTATGGATTTCCAACCATCTAAAATAAAATTATCTAAAATTTTAAATAAAATTTTAGGAATTTCTTTTTCTAAAATAAATTGTCTTGATGTTAAAAATAAAGTAATAAACCATGGAGAAGCAAAAAATTGACAATCAACTTTTTTTATATATAAATTATAGTGTAATTCAGGTTCAAATAATGAAATAAGTCTATTAAATATATAATAAAAATTTTTTAATTTATTCAAATCCTTATTAAATATTTTATTATATTCAGTATTATAAAAAAATGATAAAAAAATATAAAAAGCTTTTTCTTCATTTGTTATTTCTAATAATAATTCTACAATATAATTCATTCCTTGATAATATTTAATATCTCCATTTAAAGTAGAAACACAATATAAAATATTTAACATTTGATTTCTTTTTTCTTCAATTTTCTCATTATCATTTATTCTTGTTCTTAAAACATCTGTTTGAATTTTTTTTTTTAATTTATCATCATTTATACTTTTTAATATTTCTTGATAATTATATTTCTTCTTTAATGATGAAATATTTAAATAATTTTCCCATAATTTTAATCTTAAATTATTTTCTGTTTTTGAATCTTTTAATATTAAATTATATATTTTTTTCTTTAAGGATTTTCCTATATTTTTTGAAAGTAATAATAAGTTTAGATAATCTTTTTTATCCAAATATTTTAAAGTAGAACTTAATAATTTAATATTTTTTTTTTCAGGAAGAACCTTAGTAAATTTAAAATAAGTCTTAATATCATTTTTTAATAATCTTTTAATTGTATGATTAGAAATATTATTATTGATTTGATAATAATATAAATAATCTTTATTTATTTTATAATCTTCTATTAATTCAGAAATGACATTTAAAGAATTTTCAAAAGATACATTAAAACAAGAAAAACTTGGAATAAATTCTTTAATTATTAAACTCATTTGTTGACTTGTTAATTGATCACAAATATTAATTTTTGAAACTTCAACTGAAGTATAATATTTAATTAAAGGATAAATTCTACTTTTACCAATTAAAGAAGTTTTATAAATATCATCATTAAATATATACATAAACTTTGAAAAAAAATTATTTTCTTCCTGATTTGGAAAATCCATATCATTTATTTTTAATACTAATTCATTTATTTTAAAAGATAATTTTACTTCACATATATTTTTCCAAAAAGTTTTTGTTCTAAAAAATTTATTTTTACTTAATATTGCACAAAGAAAAATTTTTTTATTTGTTACTTTATCATAATAATAAGTTCTTTCAGCAATAAAAATAATTCCAAAATTTAAATCAAATTTATTTGACATTATTGAACTATTATTTATAGAAATTAAACTAAAAATTTCACCCAATAATTCTAAATTGTTTAAATTTAAAAATTCAATATATGTATTTTTCTTTTTCTCTATAATTAATGATAAAAATTGTTTATCATAATCATTATTTTGTTTAATTAATTCAATTAAAACTGATATATCATCAATTGGACAATTTTCTTCACTATTTAATTGTGTAAATATTTTATTTAAATAATGATTTAATTCTAAAGCATTAAATCTTGTGATAAAATCTTTTTCATTAAAATGGAAATTTTGAATATCATTTAAATCATTTTTTTTTATATAATCAGAAAAAGAAATAAAATTCTCTTTTGGTAATCTTTCATTATTTTTTTCATATTTATTTATTTCATCATATATCAATAATTTATCTTTTTCAATTATTTCAGGAGAAATTAATTGATTAATTAAATCAATATATTCCTGACTATTTTTTTGAAATTCAATCATAAAATCTTTATATTTATCCATCATTGTTTTAATTAAATTAATTCTACTTTCTTCATTTTGTTTTATTTCATTTTTTATTTCAAAATATCTTTGATTATAATTTAATATTTGTTTATTATATCTTTCAATTTCACTTTTATATATAAATTCATTTATTTGAACTTGTGAATTTATTTTTATTATTTTATCATTATATAATTCTTTTTGTTCAAAATTACCTTTTATAGTTTTTGCTTTATTGTTTATTTCATTTAATAAATAATTACTACTATAATATTCTTTTTTTGCTAGATCAAGCAATTTTCTATATCTTAATATATCATATGATATTTTATTTAATTGATTTATTTGTTGTTGATAAGTTGTTTGTTGTGATTTACCAAAATCTTCTAATGGAAAAATTACTTCTTTTTCCATTTTATTTGATATTTCAAATGAGTTTTCAAAACTTTTTTCTATTGTTTGTTTTATTTTTTGAATATTATTAAAGAGTATTGAATTTAAAGGATTAAATTTTTTTTCAAGTATTTGAAATTTATTTTTATAAATTGAAGCAGTATCTTTATAATAAAATAGATGTAATTTAAAGAATTCTAATAACTGAAGTAATTCTTTTAAATGAAGTTCAGAATTTTTTAATAGAGTTTTATTTTCTGAAATTATATTTAAATAATCCATTTTTATAATATTTATTATTTTACATTATTTTTTTACATAATATAAAAATTAAATAATATATTTATATTTTTAATAAATAAAACATAAATAAAATTTAATAAATAAATTAACTGAAAACATTAGTTTTACTAAATTTAAATAATTTTGTTTTTCTTTTAGTAAGACTTTTTTTAGTTTTAGATTTTCTATTATTATCTTGTTCTACAATTTTATTTGCATTAAATTCATTTTTTGGATTCAATATTATATGACTAATATTATATAATACTTTACCCCATTTTTCAAAATTAGTATTAATAAGTGTACCAATAAGAGAATATGGTACTTTAAAAATATACTTTATTTCCTCAAATAATTCTAATTTACTTCTATCTTCTAATTGAAAATATTCTATTATTGGATAATGTAAAATGATTTTTAATTTATTTAAAATATTATTATTTTTACTTTTATAAAAGAAATTATCAAATTTCTGTACATCCAAATCTTTTAATAATTTTATTGAAAATGTAAAATCATTTTCTTTTTCATTTATTATTAAACATTTATATATTATTTCTTTTGAATTATAACCTTTTTGTATTAAGTTATATAGTAATTTCATTTCATAAAATGTTAAATGAAAGTTTCTAACTATCTGTTCAAAAGAAATTTCAATCATATAACATTTAAAATTTAATAAATAAATTTTATCTTGATTATTATGTTTTAATTGAGCTAAAAAAGAAAATTCTTTTTTATTATTAATATAATCATTATAATTATTTTCATAACAAAAACAAAAATTGATTTTAAATTTATCAATATTAATAATATTAATATTTTTTTTTATTTGAAAAATAGAATGAACTTGTTCACGAAAACTTTTTATAGAACTCAAATAACATAATGTACAATTATACCAATTAAAAAAATCATTTTCAATCAAATAAATTAATAAACCTTTTCCTGCATTTTTTATTATTTTTGCTCCTTTATTTTTTCTTAATTCAATTTTAGGAGGAATAATTTCAAATAAATATATTTCATTATTAAATAGAAAATAAAATTTTTTTATATCTTGACTTCTATTATTAAATAATAAAGAGTTTTCTTTAAATAAATCAAGTGATTTTCCAATTTGCATTTCAAGTTTTTTTATTTCTTCTTTTTTGACTTCTATTTTATTATCTTTTGTTATTTCAATAATCATTAATAAAAAATTAATAAATTTATCAATTGAAAATGCATAATAAAAAGGTAATAAATTAAAAGGTAAAAAAAATTCCATTTTATCATTTTTTTTTTGATTTATAATTTTTAATTTAATAGATTTGAGAGTTAAAAAAATATTTTCTCTTTCAAATTTTTTTAATTTAAAACCTTTAGTTAAACTTGATATATTAGAATCTTCATAATTATGAATTTTTTCATTTAAAATACCCATTATTTTAACATAATTATTATAATTTTTATATTCAAATTTATCTTCAATAATTCTATAATAATAATTAGGAAGTAAATTTACCATTGCCTCACTATTATTAATATATTCAATAATATTTTTATTTATTTGAGTTAAAGGGGAAAAAAAACTTTTTGTAGTATTCAAACCAAAATTTTCTTCAGTATTATTTATTGATAAAGGATATTCTGAATCAGTAAATAATATTTTTTTTCTTACTTCTATTTCTGAACTTATAGTATATTTATTAAAATTTGAATCCAATTTATTTTGAATTGAACTCATTGGTCTTTTTTCATTTATATTAATTTTTTTTTCATTTCTTGTTCTTTTTGTATTTGTATTTGGGTAATAATCTGTTATTAATGTTGAACGAAAAAGTTTTAATGGTTTATAATGTTTTTCTCTCATTTCAGAGAGAATATATTTCATCATTTTTTATTAAAGAAATTTGCATTAAAATAATTAAATTATAAAATAATTAATTATTTATTGAAAAAAAATACTTTTTTTTCAAATCAATAATTCAATTTTAAACTTTTTTAAATTGCTTTTTTAAATTTTAAATTTATTAATTTTAACTAAATATATAACAATAATAAGAATTAATATCATATATCATAAAACTTTAATTAATATATTAAATTTTC
>JAJJLH010002481.1:0-20365 GCA_023806865.1 Isotricha sp. YL-2021a | reverse complement strand
ACATAATATTAAAAGTGCAAATAAGGTTAAAAAAAAATTTTTTTGAATAATGGTAATATATAATGTTATATTTATTTTACTAATTAAAACTATATTAAATAAAGAATCAGAATGTCCAATAATAGAATGTAATATTGATAAAAAAATTAAAAATGACACATGTTTAATTTATAATCCTAAAGAAAATAAAACAGTTTTTTTAAAAGTTTGTGATAATGAGAATTATTATTGTCCACTTCAATCAGATGAATTTGAAGAAGGAATATTAAAATGTATAAAAAAAAAAAATGAAAAAAAAAAAAATTTTCCAGAAAGAAATTGTAATAATGATGATGAATGTATTTCTGGTGATTGTAATGATGATGATGAATGTAATGGAAAAAAAATAAATGAATATTGTATTGATACTGCAGATTGTTTAAAATCATTTTCATGTATAAATAATACTTGTCAGGAACATAGAAAAATAAATGAATATTGTACTCAAGATACTGATTGTGAATTAAACGCTGGATGTCATAAAAATAAATGTATTGAATATTTTTCTTTAAAAGATGGTGAAAAAATTGATCAAAAAACTTTTTTTAATGATGGATTATCATTTTGTGAAAAAGGAGTTGCTTATAATGGAGTTTGTATGGATTTAAAATTATTAAATCAAAAAAGTCCATGTGATGATAATAATCCTTGTAGATATGAACATAAAATTAATAATTCATATTCTGAGAATATCACAATTAAAGAAAATTGTTTATGTGGTTATGATGGAAAAAAATATTGTAGATTAGGAGGATTAAATTTAAATTATTCTAATTATATTAATGCAAAAAAACAATATTTATCTAATAATGATTGTCATCCTGCTGAACATGGTATTAATGATATATGTGATAAAGAAAATAATAATTTAAAGTTAGAAAATCTTGAAATTTGGGCTTTATATAATTATAAAATGTATAATGCTAAAAATTGTATTTTAAAAATGGCTTTCCCAAATTATAATTCTGTTTATGATAGAAAGGAATTACAACAAGATAATTGTCGTAGATATATTTGTAATAATTCAATATCAAATCCTCATATTTGCTTTCATAAAATTGTTAAAAATGATGAATCAGTTGATATCAATTTAAATTATAATAATTCATTAAAAGATAATTTAAAAAATGTTGCATGTGAAGGAAAAGGAAGATCTGGAGATATTGCTGATACAAATGAATATCAATTTAATTATAATTATATAGAAATAAATTATTTAGCAGGAGATTACTGTAATCAAACATGTGGAAATAATGAGAAATTAAAATGTGATAATAATAAATGTGTATTTAAAAATAGAACAAATAAATTTTGTGAAAATCATGTTGACTGTGATGTTGGAGAATATTGTGAAATTGATGCTGTTCAAGGTAAAAGATGTGAATTATTAAAAGATAAAGATACAAGTTGTATGTCTTCATATGAATGTAAAAATTATTTAATATGTATTCATTCAATTTGTCAAGATACTTTATATAAAATTCCACCTGGGGAAGAAAGCGACAATGATTATGCATGTAAATATGGGAAAAAGATTAATAGTAGATGTGTAAAAAAATTATATAATAAAAATTAAAGGTAAGAATGATTCTGAATATTATAAAGATTATGAAGATTTTGTAAGATGTGATAAAGAATGTATGTATGATTATATTTTCAATGAAAGTTATATTGAAGGACAAGCAAAAATTACAAATAATGATGGATGTTATTGTGGTTATAGGAATAATGGAGTTAAATATTGTAGTTTAGATGATGATTCTTTTCCTGATTTAATTGAGAGATATCATTTTTTACATATACAATTAATTAATGATACATGTCATACTAAAAATAGATATAATTGCTCTCATTGGCCTTATTTTAATAAAGAAATTTATGAGGAATATATTTCATTAAAAATATTTTTTGAAAATGGACATTTTTTTTATAAAAGTGAAGATTGTGTTGAATATGTTATGAATGGTTTTTATTATATTTTTAATAAATTATTTCTTTTATTCTTCTATTTAATAGTTTTTTAATTAAGGATTATAAAATAATATTTATAATATATTTTATATTTTTATTTATATGAAAGGAAAAGATAAAATAGCAAAAGAATTTATTCAACAATTATCAACATCACAAAAATTAAATCATTTAATCCCTAATGATTTTACAAAATCAATAAAATCAAAAATATCAAATATGCATTTAAGTATTAATGATAATGGCCAATTTGAAAATAATTCAGATATAGATATAAGTGAATCAGGAACATATTCAACAATAAACATTGATAATGAATATGAAAAAAATGATACTGATTATGATAATATAAATTCAAAAGTTGATGTTAGTCAAAGTTTATTAATGGATTTAAAATTAGATTCATATATATTTAATAATACAATAAAAATAATAAGAAAATTAGGAGAAGGAAGTCAAGGAGGAGTTTATTTAGGTTTAATAGAAGGAAAGCAAACATATGTAGCAATAAAATATTATAATATAGTTGGAAATGAAAAAGTAGATCGTATAGAAAAAGAATATAAATTATTAGAGCAATTAGATAATGAACACATAGTTCAATATATAGAATGTGAAATAGAAAAATCCTTATATAATCCAACAAGCAAAATAATAATAGTAATGGAATATTTAGAAATGAATTTAATGCAATTTATACAAAAATATAAAAAAGAAAATGAAATAAAATACTTACCAATACCTCTCATATCAAACATAACAAGACAAATATTATTAGGATTACAATATTTACATAAAAACAAAATAATCCATAGAGATTTAAAACCAGAAAACATATTAATGAATTATAATGAAAAAATAGTAAAAATATGTGATTTTGGAATTAGTACTGCAGTTGATTATAGAAAGACACTTTTAGTAAGATCAATTGCAGGAACTAAAGCTTATATGGCTCCTGAAGTTCTTCTTCAAAAAAAATATGGTTATGATTGTGATATTTGGAGTCTTGGTTGTATTGTTTATACTTTAGTTAGTGGAATGCATCCTTATTATACAAGAGAAAAAAATAAACAACCTCCTGAAAATGATTGGCAATTAATTTCCTATTCTTCTCCTTTGGAATTTGCTGATGATGATATTTTAGATATTTTCTATAAAAAGGAAAATAGAGTTTTACTTGATTTTGTTCAAAAATGCTGGAGAGGGAATAATGTTTATAGACCTATTGCTGATGAGTTGTTAGAACATAAGTTTGTTAATGGTTATTATAATAAGTGAGTTTGTTTTTTTTTGGGTTTTTTTTTATTTTATTTTTATTTATTTTTAAAGTATATTTGAAAAAATTTTTTTTTATAAATATATAAAATTAAGAGTTATATATAATTTTACTTTGGTTTTATTATTCTTTATTTTTTTTCTTGGAAAAAATAATTTTGTGGAAAATTATTTTTTTTATGAAAATTGATTAGAAATATCATTATCTAATAAATAATAAGTTGCAGTAGCATAATTAATTTTTTTTTCTTTTAAACAACTTATTAAATATTTCCTATCATAACCAATATTCCTTTCAATTTCTCTAACTAGATCATCTTTTATTATAATTTTCCCATTTGAATCAGAACTAGAAGAACGATTTTTTGGTGAATTTAACTTACTTTTCCTTTCAGCAACATATTCATCATTAAATTCAATATTAGGAGAAATTCCTCTAGAAAAAGAATTATTAGGAACATTATCACTATCATCATTATCTAAATTATCATTTTTTGATTTTTGAGTTTTAATAACTCCATTATCAAAATCTTTATTATTATTTAATTCATATTTTAAATTAGCTTGTTGTGCTTTACCTCCAAATTTACAAATATCATTTTCAATACAAACACCTTTTTGAATAAAATAATCATTAGGTAAAGCATATGAATTATAAGGAGCTAAAATTAAGCTTTTAGTATTACCAACTAATTTTTTTTCCTCTTCCAAAGTATCTAAATTTTTAATAGTAAAATTCTCAATAATTTCCTCTTTACAACAATTTAAATAATCAACATTATATTTACTTAACAAAACTTTCTCAGCACTAGTAAACAAATTAGCACTAAATCTATTATTAACATTAACACCAACTAACCAAGAATGATTTAAAACTTGATTAACACTAAATCTTTTCTTAACATCAACTTGTAACATCCCATCAATTAAATCATTAACTTCATCACTAACATTATCTAATTTATCATATTTCCCATTAATAATACATTTCTTTAATTCATTAATATTACTTCCTTTAAAGGGTTGAATTCCTCCTAACATATAATAAAGAGAGACACCAGCAGACCAAACATCACAACCAAAGCCTTCATAACCATTATTTTTAAAAATTTCAGGAGCAATATAAGCAGGAGTACCACAATGTTCATGCATAATATCTCCTGGTAATATTTCTCTACTTACACCAAAATCACATATTTTTATTGTATTTGATAAATCTATTAAAATATTATCTAATTTTATATCTCTGTGGACTATATTTTTACTATGAATATATTTTAAACCTTCCATTAGTTGTTTGAATATTATTTTTGCTGTTGATTCTGATAGTTTACTTCTTTTACGAATGAAGTTGAGTAAGTCACCACATATGTATTCCATTATTATTAAAATGTGCTTTTCTGTTTTGAAGGAGTCTAATATTCTATTTTTATAAATTTTTATTTTTTTTAAAATTTTTTTTTTTGATTAAATAATTTATTTTACTTTGATACAAATGGATGATGGAGTTTACTTAAAATTGATATTTCATGTTGGACTTTTTTCCTATCATGTTCTCTTTTTAATTTTTTTTTATTGAAGGATTTTATAGCAACTAAATGACCAGAACAAATATGAAGTGCTAAATTTACTTTTCCAAAAGCACCTTTTCCTAATCTTCTTCCATATTTATAAAATTCTAATTTTGTTGCTGGATATTTACCATTTGTATAATGAACTATATAAAATTTTTTTTATATTAAATTTTTATACTTACATTGTTTTATATAATTTGATATTTTTTCCATTTCCTTTCTATAATATGCTGGTTCTCTTATTGTTGATTGAAGTGATTGATTTTCTGTAATTTGATTATTTTCTTTATCTAATAATATGTTATTTACTTCTTTCCTTGAAATATTGTATGAATGTTCTTTTTTGTGATTACTTA
Organism: Isotricha sp. YL-2021a; assembly: GCA_023806865.1. Classification (NCBI taxonomy): domain Eukaryota; phylum Ciliophora; class Litostomatea; order Vestibuliferida; family Isotrichidae; genus Isotricha; species Isotricha sp. YL-2021a. The sequence continues at coordinate 15,150 of JAJJLH010002481.1, read as the reverse complement.
TGTTTAAATTTAGTAAATTTGTTTGTTTTTCTCTTTTTAAAATATCAAAATTTATATTTTTTATACTTTGAATTGAAGTTTTTTTTATATTGTTTTGAGAACCTAATTCAAGACTTCTTTTTACTAAATTGTTTTTTAAAGGATTTTTTTTTGTTTTTTTGATTTTACTTGATGGTGATTGACAAGCAGTATAAGGAATATTTTTTTTAATGAAATTGTTTTTTGATATGTCAAGTGGTTTTGAATGAGTTATAATATTATTTGAATATTCTTCAATTCTACTACTTGATTTTGAATTTTGTTTAGAATGAACTGTTGTTAATAATTTTGTATTTTTAAATTTATTTTGAAATTTCATTTGTAAATAGTCTTTATCACTCTCATCTTTTTTTTTACTTGATATATTACTTAATGAAGAAGTATTTTTAGTTGAATTATTATTTTTTAAATTTGAATTTATATATTCAATATATTTAATATCATTTACATTAATATATTTTTTTGAATTACCAATAAAATGACCTGGTTTAATTAATTTACTATTATTTGCATTATTATTATATAAAATTATTTTATTAATTGGAATTTCAGATAATCCTTTAACATGGAAAATATTTCCAGAAAGATTATGATTATTATTATTATGATGATTATTAATTGATTGATTTTTATTTTTTATTAAATTTAAAGATGAATTACCTAAACTATTATGATGATCATTTTTATTTTTTGATGATGATAATATATAATTATTAATTTCAATTGATTTAGCAATTGCACCTGAATTATTTTGATTACTAAAATTTTTACTTGTATTATCACTATGATCATCAAAGTGATTATGATGATAATGTAAATTTTCATTTTTTCTTTTTTTTTCTGTAGAATTTTTTCTTGAATTATTCTTAGTTTGATAAGCAGTTTTACTTAATTTTTTATATTCAATTTTTGTTGGTTCATAAGGATTATAAATATTAATATTTGAATTTTTTGTAGATATTTTTTTACTATTACCATATTTAATTATCATTTGTGGATTTGCTTTCTTTGTTAAATTTGTATATAAATAACCTTTAATTAAATTATTTTTTTTAGGTTTACTTTTTGATTTTGAAGTATTTGCACTTTTAATATTATGCTGATGACTATAATTTCCTTGATTTGAAATCACTGCTTGAATAAAAGAATATTTATTTACTCTATTCATATCACCACTTATACTTGAATTTTTTTCTTTTATTAAATTATTATTTTCTCTTGGACTTATTTGTTTATTTTTTTTTGAATTTTTACTAGATCCTCTTATTTCATCTTCTTCTAAACTACTATTACTCTTTTTTATATTTTTACTATTATTATTTGTTCTATTATAATTAAATGTACTTTTAGAATTATTTACCATTTGATTTGTTTTTAATGATGTTTCTAAGCGGATTTTATTATTTGAATGACTATTAAAATAATTTGAATGTGTTAATTGTGAAGTTTGATGCTTTGAATAAATTTTTTTCATTTTTTTCATAAAGATATTATCAAAATTATTATTATCCTTCAATATATCTTTTATCTTTGAATTTAATATATCATCATGATGTGACATATTTAATTATGAATTTAAATTAATATAAATAAATGAAAAATATAAAAAAAATTAAATTTTAAGTATAATAAAAATTATAAAAAAATATATTTATTAAAAATAAATGCTAAATGTTGGACTTTGTAAAATTAATTTTTCAAATTGTCACGAATATCAACAATTAGAAAATGAATTTAAATCTCCAAATAAAATAAATTACCAAATTAAACCAATAAAAAATTTAAAAAGCGAAAACCTAGAATATGAAGAAGTAACATTTATAGACACAATACATGGAACTAGAATTAAATATCCATGGTTAGAAAGCAAATTTTACAAATATAAAAAAGTTCCAAAAAAAAATGACTATATAATAATATGTCATATAAAAAATAAAAACAAATCAAAAAGTCAAAATCAAAAATCAATTTTATTTTGTCATAATAACAACACAACATTAGGAGATATATATCCATTTTTATGTGATTTATGTTCTCAATTACGTTGTGATGTTATTAGTTTTGATTATTCAGGTTATGGTTTAAGTAATGGAGTATCAAATATAGAAAATTGTTTTAATGATACTTATTCAGTTTTTCATTTTTCAAAAAAATATTTGAATTTATCAAAAAATAATTTTGTTATTTTTGCTTTTGGCTTAGGTGCAATTCCAGCATTAAAATTATGCTCTGTTTATAATTTAGATAATCACAATATTAAAGGTTTAATTTTATATTCTCCTATTTTAGAAAAGTATTATTTAGATATGTGTAATATTGCTAATATTAATTGTCCTTTATTAGCAATGCATGGGAGAATTAATAATGTATCTAATTATGAAAAAACTTTTTCTTTAGCTAAATTTTTCTCAAAAAGAATTGAATGGTATCCTAAAAGTTGTAGATTTGATCAATTACATATTAAAAAGAGATTTAAGTTTTATAAAAATATTAATATTTTTTTTAAGTGTATTGATAGTGATATTTCTAATGTTAATAATGATTTTAATATTTGTTTGGAAAAAAATAAAAATATTAAAAGAGTTACTTTTAGAGAAAATAATAATATTACTAATTCTGAACAAGGAAATACTAATTCAAAAATTGTTATTGTTTCTGAAGTTAATACATCAACATCAACTAATGAAATACAATATAATCCTGAAATTATCAATAAAAAAATTATAAATAAAAATATTTTAGATAGAAAAACTGTTATATCAAGAGGGTATTTTGACTCTGAAATTAGAGAAAGTAATTTAAATAATAATTTCGATTGAAAAGAAATAATATATGAAAAATAAAATTAATATTTCTTTGTAAAATTTTATAGATAAAATCTTATTATTATTAGACAGGAAAAATAAAATTTATATAATTTATAAATAAATAAATATGTATCATTATAAAATTTAATATATTGATAAATAAACTATATAATACAATACTAAATTTTATTGTTTATATATATATATAATTATTATTTATAATGCTTATTTTGATTTAACCCTAATAATTAAATTTAATGAAATTTTATTTTTTTGTTTGTTTAAGTTGAGATGAAATTTCTTTTTTTATATTTGTTAAACATTTAGAAATTTCATTTTTAAAAATATCTTTTAAATTTTCTCCTCCTTCTTTATAAGCAGACAAGGCATAATCTTTTTTATAATAAAATTCTTTTTCAATTTTATTAAGTTCTTCATTCTTATCTTTTAAAACAGAATTATAAATAATATTATTAATATTTTCTTTATTTGATTCATCAACATAACCTTTTAATTTAAATAATTCATTATCATATTTTTTATTAATATCATTTATTTTTCTTATTTTTTCACTATAAATTTCATCTAAAGCAGAAATATAATCAGTTTGAGCATTTGAAATTTCATAAACATTTTCATTAGATAAAAAATCCTTAATTGGAGTAAAAGTTATTTTTTTATAATATTCATTTTCAACATTAGAACTTTTTCTATTTAATTTAGGTGATTTATCTTCTTTATGAATTGATTTATCATTTTTTCTATTAATAAGATTTGTTAATTTTTTTGAAATGATTGATTTACTATTTGATTTTTTTAATATTTGATTTTTTTTTTTTGTAATTATTTTCTCCTTTTTTCCACTTTTATTAGTTTGATTTATTATACTTTCATATATATCAATACTTTCCTCATCTTGAATAAAGTTTGGATTATCTACATCAACTGAAATTTTAGACACATTTACCATATCAAGATTATTACTCATTTATTATTTAATAGACAAATTATTAATATAATTTTAATATTATATTCAATTTAATTAAATTACTAATATTATATTAAAAAAAATTTAATGAAGGGGAAAGCAATAAATAAAACTAAATTAACTAAAAAATTAAAACAAAAAGATATATTAAAAGGAAGAAATGAATCATTTCCAAAAACTCAATCGAATACTTTAAGAATTTCGGATAATACTAAATTATTCTTAGAATCTAATTTAAATGATTCTAATTCATTTAAAAAATTAGATAGAAATGATACTGATTTAGGAATTTATAGTAAATTTTATGGAAATAGATTAAAGGAAGAAAAAAAATTTGAAAATTTATTTAAAACATTAAACAAAACTGTATATTCTGATTTAAAAAATAGAAAAAAAATACAATTAGAAAAATTTGAAAAGCAAAATAAAATCGTTAATGATTTAGAAAAATCAATTAAACAAAATATAGATTCATTAAATAATATTAATCAAAATAATTCTTTAACTTATAAAAAGAATAACTCTTTAATATATGAAAATATTAGTTTAAAAAAAATGAATAATCATAATGATAAAGAAATAAATTCTACAAAAAATCTAATTGAAAAAATGAATAAACAAATTGATTCTTTTGATAAAAATACAAGGGCAAGTAATTTAGAAAAAGCAAAAATTCAAAAAGAAGTAGAATTAAATAAAAAAGATATAAAAGAAATAAGTAAACAAATTAGTATTTTATTAATTGATATTAAAAGTACAAAAAGTGCAATTTTTGATTATAATGTAAAAAATGAAAAAATAAGAAAAGAATTAAATAAAAAATTAGGTTTAGGGGATAATTTAAGTAATGAAGTTCAATATTTAATAAATCATTTTGGTAAAAAATAATATTTTAATATTTAATGTTTTAATAAAAAATTGTTTCATTTTCTTTTTTGTATTTTAATATTTAATTGTCTTTTAAAAATAAATAAAAATGCAAATGCGTGGTTTAATAACTCCAAAAAATAAAATAAACATATCTACAAAACAAAAAATTCTTCCTGCAAATATTGTAAATAAAAATACTATGTTAATAAGACCAATAATAGAAATAAATAATAAAAATAAAAAAGAAAAAAATTCATTATTTGATTCAATAAATAATATTAATGATAAAAAGGATAAAAATAACAATTATTTTGAAACATTAAAAGACCAAATTTTCAGTCCAGGTGGTTTTGAATTTTCAAAAACAGAATCAAAAAACCAAAAAATATTTAATGAACTAAGTAACAAATTAAATAATATGAAAAATAATATAAATATAAATCCATTTCAATCAGATAATAAAAAATTAACTAATAATAATAACATTCAATTAAAATATTTACCAGAAAAATCATATGTATTATCAAAAAGAAAAACATTATTTTTAGATTTAGATGAAACTTTGGTTCATTCAAATTTTACTACTTTTTATTCAAAAGAAGATATAGTTTTTGATATGATATATGATGGAAAAAAACATACAATTCATGTTTTAAAAAGACCTTATGTAGATGAATTTTTAGAAAAAATGTCGAATTTATTTGAATTAGTTATTTTTACAGCTTCAATTTCTGATTATGCAAATCCATTATTAAATAAATTAGATCCAAATAGAAAAATATCATATCGTTTATTTAGAGAACATTGTACTTCTTCTGGGAATTTATTTATAAAAGATTTAAGGAAAGTTGGTAGAAATTTAAAAGATGTTATTATAATTGATAATAATCCAATTTCTTATTTATATAATAAGGAAAATGGAATTCCTATTTCAACTTGGCATTCATTTCAAAGTGATAAAGAATTAATGAAATTAATTCCTTTACTTGAATTATTATCTAAATGTGATGATGTTAGAACTATTATTAAAAAAGTTGTTAATGGAAATTATGTTAATTATCATGAAGTTAATAAATTATTAAATCCTAAAATAAATAAAAATAATAATGATAAAAATAATCATAAAGAAAAAAAAAATAATGTTAAAGAAAATAAAGATTTTTTCTCTTTTAATTCAACATTAAAATCAAATCGATTAGATAAATCATTAAATCATAATTATTATAATAATAATGATAATTTATTGAAATTAAATTATAAATTTACAAATTATTATTTTGACCCTAATGAAAAAAATTCAGTTAGGGAAAATTTAAATGAATTAGTACCTAAAAAATCAAATAATTTATTTGATGATAAAGAATATTTAGAAAAATATAATACATTTTATAATCCAAAAACTGCTTCAATTATGGAAAAAAAATTTGGAGAAACTTTTACAAAATCAGTATTTGATAAGAATAAAAATGAAGATAATAATTTGATCTCAAATAATTATATAACTTCTTCTTCTAAGAGTTTAAGTGTTAAAAAAATTAATAGTAAAAATTTTTTTAATAAATTAATAGAAATTAAAGATAAAAATAATGATGAAAATGAAAAATTAGAATTTTTCCATATTGGAAATACTAATTTAATAAATAAAAATTTTGATTTAAATTCAATGACTTTGCCTTCAAGATCAGTTGAAAAAAATAATTTTTTTTCTTTTAATAAATCTAAATTTAATGATTCCAAAGTTAACCATTTTAACTCTAAGATTTCATCTATAAATTTTCAAGAAAGGAATGAAAATAAATTAAACATGGAAAGAAATAAAACTTTTGATAGTATATCATTTCTTTCTTTCAATAATAATAAAACAAATAGAAATAATTCAAGTCTTTTTAATGAAGGATTTAAAAGTATTAATGGAAATTATACTCTTAAATCAAATTTTTTCAACTGAAAATATTTTATTATTTAAAAACAAATTTTATATATTTTAACTTAATATTAAAATATAAAAAAAATTTTTTAACGATAAATGAAAATTCGAAATAATAAAACAAAAAATATTTTATATAGATATATACAAAATCCATATTATCAAAACCAAAAAAATACACATATCAATTCAAATATACATCAAATATCAAAAAGTTTAAACACAAGCGGAACAAATGATACGATAAAAATTTTAAATATATTAAAGAATGAAAATGATAATAACAATATTCAAAATGATAATAATGAACAACAATTAGAATCTATAAGAGAATATACATTTGAAGATATCAAAGTAATTTGTTTAAAAGTTTTCATGTATTATGCTAAACCTAAAAATGGTCAATTTTACTTATCTTATCAAAATTTATTTAAAATATTAAAAAATTGTGGAATAATTGATGAAAGAATTGTTAAGACTAAAGAAATTGAAATTATTTTACAAAGAATTAATAAAGGAATTAAAAATTATACTTCAGAAAATTTTTTGGATTTATTAACTAAAATTTGTATGTGTACAAATAAAAATTTTTATGATGATAAAAAAGGAACTTTTATTAATTTTATTAGAGCTTACCTTGAACCTTTCTGTTTAGAAATGGATAAAATTTCTGAAATAGAAATTACTGAACAAAGTAAAAATAATGATTTATTAGAAAGTAAAAATATAAATTTAGAAAATGATAGTAGAATTAAATTAAATATACCATTAAACTTTAAAAAATTCATTGAAAATTATTCATTTGATCAACTTTCATTTTTAATCTTATCATCAATTTTAGAAGGTTTAAAACAAATTTATAAATATTATTTTATATATGAAATCAATAATTATATTGATTTAAAGAAAATAGAAAAGAATTCATTTAAAAATTATTTAACTTTTTGTAGAGAATTCCAAATATTTCCATATTTAATTAATAAAAATTTATTAGAATTATATTGGTCAATTATTATTTCAAATTCATTAGAAGATTTAATTAACAATCCAAATATTTCATTGGATAAGTTTAATCAAAATTCATATAATATAGGCACAATTTATACTTTCCCAAAATTTGTATTATTATTTTCTCATATAGCTTCTTTTTATTTTTATTCAATGGAAATTTCAAAAAGTGAAAAATTATTATATTTAATTGAAAAAATTTATCATAGTAAAGGTTATGTTAATTTTAATAAAAATATTTGTTCAACTTATAATAAAAAATTTTGTATTGTACCTCCTAAAGATGTTATTGAATTAATTAATAAAAAGTTACTTGAAGATGATAAAATAAATAATAAAAAATTTAATTTAAATATTGGAAATTTTGTTAATATTCAATCTTTTTTAGGATTAAATAATGAAAATTATATGAAATTAAAAAAGTATATAGATAAATTAAAATATTTATTTAATATATATTCTCAATTAGTTGATAAATTTCAATTTGGAAAATTAAGTTTTTCAAATTACCAAAAATTATTATATGATGGAGGATTACTTAGAATAAAAAAATCAACTCATTTAAAAAATCCTACAATATTAACTCAAAGGCATAATAATTTTATTTCATATTCTTTAATTAAAAGTAAAAATAACTTACATGAAAATTATAAATTAAATAAATCAAATTCTCAACCAAATATTTTAAAAAATAATTCATTATTGAATATTTCTCAAGGAAGTTATTTAGATTTCCCATATAATGATACAAAAAAAGATAAATTAAATTTAGCAGATGTAAATATAATTTGTTCTACAATTTCAGGTTTTATAAATTATAATTTAGACAATAATGATAATAGAAAAAATAATAATTGGATTTCAAATTTCAACTTAAATAATTCATCAACAATAAATTCATCAACAAGTAGAAATAATAATATATTGAAATTTAATTTTTATCTTTTTCTAAAAAGCCTTCCTTTAATTTCATTAAGATTATATCCTAATGAAAAAAATGATATTAATGAATCAATGTCACAATTTTTAGAAGAAAAAATGAATAATTTTATTGAAAAATTATCAGGTGTTTTAAATATATATAGTTTAGTTCCTGAAGTAATAAAATTAATAAATATATTTTCAACAAATGAAAAAATACAAGAATTAATAAAAGATATTACACCATTAATAAAGAATCATTTTTTAAATTATGCTGATAAAAAAACAAATTTAATAAATTTTGATAATTTTTTTTCATTTTTTAAAGATTTTGATATTTACCCTCATTGGTTAAGTTTATCAAATTTGAGAGAAATATTTTTTGCTGGATGTTCAAAAGGAAAAAATAAAGAAGATGAATTAATGGATTATGAAATATTTATTCAATGTTTTGTTATAATTGGTATATCTATAAATTCAGGAGATGATTTTGATTGGATTGATAAAGTGTTATTTATGATTGATAAAATGTTTGTTGAAGGTGGTGAAAAATCTATATCAAAATCAGGAAAACTTTTTACTTCAAAATATGATTATAATTTCCATGAAAAAATTTTAATGAAAAAATATCCTTCATATTATAAGAGAAAATATAATAATTGTGATTATAGATATGATAATCAATATTTTTATGAAAATAATTATTATGATCAAACAAAAATTAATGATGCAATTGCAATAGAAGAAAGAAAAAATATAAAATTTAATGATATCTTCATAAAATAATATAAATATAATTAAAAATATAAATGTCAAAATTTTTTTTAATTTTTTTTTAATAATTTTATAAAAAATTTAAAATGAGTTCTCAACAACCAAAAACAAGACATAAAATATCAAAAAGAGAAACAGGAATACTAAGAAGATTATTTCAATTGAACAGTGTTGCATATCAAAGATCTAACTTAACTGAAAAATCAAAGGCAAATGATATCCAAAATAATAAATTATCACAAAATGAAACTCCAGAAAATAATATTTCCTTAATTAAAAAACCTGAAAAAGTTGAAGAAAAGACATTAGATTTCAAAACATATAAAAATAAAACAATTTCCCCTCTTTTAAGACTAGGTTGTCGTTTTATTAATAATGAATTACAATTATCATTTATAGATAAAATAATATCAATAGTAAAAATACAATCTGTATTTAGAAGTTACATGTTTAAAAAACATTTTACAATTCAAGTAGAAGAAGAAATAGAAAAAAAAGGAATTGATGAAATAATATTACTTCAAAGTATAATAAGACAATATTTAATAGGTATTAAAATAAGAAAAAATTACTTAAGAGATAACATTGAATTTGAAAGAGAAAATTCAGCAGAAAAAGTAGAAAATTTATTTCAATTAATGTATGACAAAAATCAAATAGGTATAATAGCTTTAAAAGAAAATATAATAAAAAGCAGAGAAAAAGCAGCAGAAAAAATTCAACATGCATTTAAAGGATATCAATTTTATTCTAGTTTTCAAAAATTAAGAAAACAAATGACAGAATCATATTTTATAACATATCCATTTTATGCTAAAAAAGTAGAATTAAGAGTATTTTTACCAGGATCATCAACATCAATTAACTTAGGTTTATTTAACAATTCATTTAAACAATTTCCCTTTATTTATAATGATTTTTTAGGAATGTTTATCTTATCAATTCCACCAAATACTTTTCCAAGTGGACAATATAGATGTCAATTTATTATTGATGGTTTTGCTTCTTGTGATGGGAGATTTCCTAATGTTGAATTTGAAGATGGTAATTTATATAATATGGTTAGTTTTTATATTTTAAAGAAAAGTATTACTGATAATTATAATGATTTTGGTAATGCTCAAGAACCACCTGATATGAGTAGTATTGATAGTAAAAAAAGTGAAGAGTTTTTTGAAAATTTAAAAAATTTAAGAGAAAATGGGAAACAAGGTTATGATTTAGAAGCTGAGCTATATGGAAGGAAACCTCAGGATAGAATGGAGGAAATGAGGAAACTTTCTTTTAGTAATTTTCATATTGATTATTGAAGTTTTTTTTTGAGGTTTTTTTATTATTTTGAAATATATAAATTTTAAATGAGTTGGTTTTAATTTTTGTATTAATCATTTAAAAATATTTTAATCTTTATTTAATTTTAGGTATTATTAAATATTATCAAATTATTGATTTTTAGTTAAATTTTTTTTATTTTTTTAGATTTATTATATAATTTTTTCATTATTAAAACAAATTACTTTTACAATATAAAGATTTTATTTTTTTTTAATAAATATTTAAAATTATTTTTTAATAATATAAATTAAAATATAATCATGATAGAAACAATATTTTATACAATTAAAATATAAAATGTTTAAAATATTTTTTTATATTTTCATTAATATTATTATATATTATTTTGGTTATTCATTTTTTTAAAAATGAATGTAAATTTATCTTTTTTAGATTTATTTTTTTCTTAATTTTTAATAAATGAGTGATATTAATAAACAAATTTCAGACATGGAAAATACTATTATTTCATTACAAAATGAAAAAATGAGATTAAATGATAACATAGATATCATTAATTCAGAACTTAATTATACCAAAAAAGAATTAGAAAAACAAAAGAATAATTTGGAAATAGTAAAGGAAGAAAAAAATGAAATAGCAATAATGAATAATTCATTGATAATGGAAAAAACTCAATTAGAAGAGAAATATCAACAATTATTAAAAGAAAAAGAAAATATAGATTTAAAATTATCAAAATTACAGCTTGGAGATCATCTTAATATAAATAATGAGTCAAAAAATATATTACATAATAATAGTAATAATGAAGCAGATAATAATGAATTAAACAAAATAAAAAAAGAAAATGAAAGAATAATATCTGAAATGGATACTTTTAAAAAAGATGTATTAAGACAAATTCAAGAATTAAATTCAGAAATAGGAAAATTAACAAATGAAAATTTAAAATTAAAAAATGAAAATACAAAATTAAAAAATGATAAAGATCAAAAAAGTATAAAAATTAAAGATATAGAACCAGCAGAATTAGAAAAATTAAAAATTGAAAATTTAAGTTTAAAACAAGATAATGAAAAATATATTAATGATATACAAAAAAATGTAGAAGATTTGGTGAAAGTAAAAAATGATATGAGTATAAAAAATGATAAAATTGCAGGATATAAAAGAAAAGTTACTAAATTGGAAACAGAAAATAAAACTCAATCTGAACATATTTTAAAAATAAATACTCAAAATGAATTATTAATGAAAACAATTAAAGATAAAGAGGATGAAATATTTAATTATAAAAAAGAAAAAAATAAATTATCAACTGAAAAAGCAGATATTATTGTTGAAAATGCAGCTTTAAAGGAAAAAGAAAGGAATTATGAAATTCAAATTGAAACAATTGAAAATAATCATAAAGAAAGTATGAAAATGCAAAAAGCAAATTATGAAGAATTATTAGAAAAAAATAGAAAGGAAATCCAAGAATTAAAAACTAAAAAGAATTCTAATACTATTATTATTGATTTAAAAAAAAATTGTAATGAATATATATCAAGATTTTTAAAAGAAATAACAGAAATTCAATATTTAGTTGATAAAAGATTATTATCTGAAATATTAATTAAAATACTTGATCCAAATTGTGATAATTGTGTTAAAAATAGTTTATTAGAAACAATTTCTAGTATAATGTGTTTTTCAAATGAAGAAAGATTTAGACTAAATTTACCCCCTAATAAACATGAAAAAATAAAAGAAAGTGATAATATAAGTTATAATCGTTTATTGACAATAATAATGGATTTTAAAATATATTTATCAAAAATATAATATTTATATCAAAAGAAAAAGAAATATGAAAATATTCTTGCATATTAGAAAGATGATAATTTTAATTTACAATATAAATAAATTATATATTTATTTTATTTAAATAATAAGATTTAATTTACATAAAATTTGTGAGGAGTTAATTTTGGATTTCCAATTTGATTCTTTTCTCCAAATCCAGGGATTTTATAAATATTTTTACTTCCATTAAGAAAAGATAAGTTTTCAATTGATGAATTAGAAAAAATACTTTTAATATCTTTTGATTTATTTGAATCACCATTTGTACAAAATTTTTTGATTTTTTTATGAAAACTATCATTTTTATCAAATGAAGATATTGATTTATTATTTAAATCATTTAAATTTAATTGAATTGCTTTTTTAATTCCTAAATTCTTTTTTCTTTTACTTAATAAATCATAACTTCCTAATAAATTATCATTACTTTTATTAGAATTTAAATCAAAATTAACTCCATTTGATTTATCACTTGAATTATTATGTAAAATTAATTTATTAGTAAATTCATCTAGAAAATTAGATTTATTTTCTTCAAATTCTTTTTGATAAGAAGATATATCATTTCTTGGAGTTTGAATTGAATTATTTGTAAACATAATATTTGGATTACTTGTATTTGACATTAATGGTGATTTCATTAAATTATTGTATTTCATATTTTCAGTTTCTAAAGGTGAAAAAATTTTATTATTAAAGTTGTCAAGATTTTGAGAATGTTTAGATATTTCTTCTTTTGATTCTGCTTTAACAATATTATTACAAGTTGAACATCTAAATAAAGCATTTCCTAAAAGTTTGTTTGTAATTTTACTACAATTAAAACAATAAGCAGATTTTTCATTACACATTGAGCATTTATATAAAATAAAAGGAATTGAACTTGTAATAAATGGAGTTTCACATAAAAAACAAACTAAATCTGCTGAAACTTCAGTAATTTCTGACATTTATAAAATTTTTGTATAAAATTTTTATTATGTTTAGTTTAAAAATTATTTATTTTAAGTAGTCAATAATTAGAAAATAATTTAAAAAAATAAAAATAAATTAAATCAAATTTACTCAATAAATAACAAATAAATAATTTAATAATTATATTTATTGAAAATTAAATGAAAATTTATCATAAAAAACTTAAATATTAAAATAAAAGGACATTAATCTTTTATCAAAATTAAGTTACTTCTTTTCTTTAAATTCAAATAAAAAGGATTTTTCATTGAAACATCTCCTACAAATATCCAATCCATATTTTCTAATAACATTATGTGTATTTTTACAGAATCTGCAATATCTTGAATCTTTACCATATAATTTAATATAAACTCTTTTCTTATGTGGTAATATAATTCTATCATTTGATAATGTCTCCATATATTTTATTTCACTTAATGATTTTGATTTTTTATTTTTTGATTCATTTTTTAAGTTTTCTATTTTATTTGTATTATTTATTAAATTTATTTCTTTATTTTTTATTAGTGAATTACATAATTTTCTTGGTCTTGATTTTAATATATCACGTTGTTGTTCTATAAGATTTATTTCTTCACTTTGGAATGTTTCTGTTATTGGTTCTCCTATAAGAATTTTACTTTTTGTACGAAGAATTACTGGTTTTGATGAATATATTTCATCATTTGAATCATCCATTTTAATATTTATTCCTGAATTTGAATCATTTTTAGAATAATTTGGTTTTGGAATTGAATCAAATTTTACTTTTGCTTTTTTAGGTGTTTTTTTCCCTGATATTATTGATTTTAATGTTTTATCTGATGTTCTGCTTTTTTTCTCATTTATTATTATTGATTTTTTGTTTAATTTACTTTTTCTTTCTTTGTTTTGTTTTATTAAATCTTTTACTATATCATCTACAAATTTATTATATGACATTAATTTTATGTTATAATCAATTGTTGATTTTATGTTTCCTGTATCTATTATATTAGTTTTTGTTCCTATTTCTTTTGGCTTTTCTATTGATTGTTTTACTGTTTTATTTTTGATTTCCTTATTTTTAATTAGAGATTTCACTATATCATTAATCAAAATAGAATATGGAGCTTCTTTATGGGAAATAATACTTTCATTTGTAATTATTTTCTGTTTTTGATGCTCTATTATTTTAAATTTATCTTTTGTATTTTTATATTTAATCAAACTTTTAACAATATCAATTATAAATTTGTCATAAGGATTGATTATATTAAAATCATTTATTCTTTCAATTGGTTTAGTAGAAGTAAAAGCATAATTTCTTTCATTATTTTGTTTAAACATATCTTTACTTATATCATCAACAAATTTATCATATGAATCTATTTTTCTATGTTTTATTGAAGTTTTAGTTTTAATAGGTTTTAAATCTTTTAATTCTTTTTCCTTTTTCATATCTTCATTTAATTGATTTAAAAATTGGTTATAATAATATTCTCTTTCATCTTTATCTGGTAAATCTTTATCTTTTAATATTTTTTGATTTTTCATATTTCCCATAATTTCATTTAATAAATCATCAAAATGATTAAATCTTTTAATATTTTCTTCAGTTGGGACAATCTCACTTGTTTCAACATAGTCTTCTTTAGGTTCTTCATCTCTTAATTGTTTCTGTTCAATTAAATCTTTGGCAACATTATCTACAAATTTATTATATGGTTCAA
>JAJJLH010002480.1:0-20398 GCA_023806865.1 Isotricha sp. YL-2021a | reverse complement strand
ATTTGCAGAAAATATTATATATCCGTTTGCACTCTGAATTTCATCAATAATAAATCTGTTTGCGGATATGGAAGCTAATGTGAGATAAAATAATTTTTCCTGATTAATCCCGAAAATCTTGGTACAGTTTTCAAAAAGTATATTCTGAGAAACAGTAAGCGGATTTGTTGTTTGTGCCTGAATTTGAGCCTGTTCTTCGGCTGAAACACCACTCAGCGATAATAAAAACATTAAAGATATTACAAAATATTTCTTCATATTAAAATTCTCCTTTGTACAAAATAACACATTTAGGATATATATAACTCCATTATAAATAGGAAATCTAATAAAATATTTGTGGTAAAATAAATTTATGAGCAATTTAGTGCAAATTCAAAATCTGATATATGTTATTCGTGGGCAAAGAGTGATACTCGACCGAGATTTAGCAGGATTGTACGAAGTTGAAACAAGAGCATTAAACCAAGCAGTAAAGCGTAATATTGAAAGATTTTCGGAAAATTTCATGTTCCAATTAACAAAAGAAGAATTTGAAGAACTACGACCGATATCACAAATTGTGATATCACCCAAAGGCAGCGGTAGACAAAAACTTCCGTTTGTTTTTACAGAACAAGGTGTTGCAATGTTATCTTCCGTACTTCGTTCTAAAAAGGCAATTCAAACAAATATTCAAATGAATACATTTGTAAAAATGAGACAATGGGCTATAGAAAACAAGGAAATAGCTCAACGATTAACCGAATTGGAACATTACTTTATTCAACATTGCAAAGATAATCAATCAGATATTAGAGAGTTAAGGGAAGCAATGAACCTGATGGTTGACAGAACTAAACCCTCTAAAATCGGCTTTAAAACTGATTAAAAATAGTCAGGTCAGTTAGATGGGATAATACCGAAATAATTTATATACTAATATTTAAGGAGAGAATTATGAAAGCAATTGTTTTTGATAATAGTTTAAAACTTGATACGAATTACCCGAAACCAACTCCAAAAGTGGGTGAAGCATTAATAAAAGTTTCTCTTGCAGGGATTTGTAATACAGATTATGAAATAACAAAAGGATACATGGGTTATGTTGGTGTTTTAGGACATGAATTTGTCGGAGTAGTTGAAGAAGTCAATTCCAATAAAGAAGAAGATAAAAAGTGGCTAGGAAAACGAGTTGTTGCAGAAATCAGTTACGGATGTGATAAACCTGATTGTGAATGGTGTGCAAAAAAGAATTACCGCCATTGTCCAAGTCGTCATACACTCGGTATAGTACAAAAAGACGGATGTTTTGCCGAGTATATGACCATGCCGGTTAATGTTCTTTTTGAAGTTCCGAAAAATGTTCCTGATGAGCAAGCTGTTTTTGTTGAACCACTAGCTGCTGCTTGTGAGATTTCAGAACAATTACATATAGAACCTACCCAAAAAGTTCTTGTTTTAGGCGATGGTAAACTCGGACTTACAACAGCACTTGCACTTCATTCACAAAATTTGGATGTTGTTCTTGTCGGGAAACACCAAAACAAACTTGATATTGCAAAAGCTCAAGGGGTAAAGACATTACTCTTACAAGATTTAAAAATAGAAAACAGCTATGATGTGGTAGTTGAAGCAACCGGAACTGCAGGAGGTTTTGAAACATCAATGGGTTTAACAAAGCCAAGAGGGGTTCTTGTATTAAAAAGTACGGTTGCAACGGGCAAAGAACTAAATCTTGCGCCGATTGTAATTAATGAAATTACGGTTCTCGGCTCAAGATGCGGTCAATTTCCACCTGCTTTAAGATTACTTAAAAATAACAGAATAGATTTTAAACCGTTTATTTCAAAGATATATTCAATAGATGAAGCTCTTGAAGCATTTGAAGCAAACAAGGCTAGGGAAAGTATTAAGATATTGATTAGGATGTAGTCATGATTAAAATACACCGCACTTAATGCAACTCCGCTTTTTTAGCTCGTTTTATTTTCCTTATTACACTTTTTATCGTTAGAGGCTCTTCATTATTGTTGTATTTATCTATAAAAATATCATACGCAAGAGCATTGAGCTTTTCCTCGACTACATTTATAACTTCCGATACTTCATACAAATCATCAGAATCTTTATTTGAGTCACAAAATCTTTTCAATATGGATACTAATTTGTGTATATCCTCAACGCACTTAGAGTAATAACTCAACTTATTTTCTACATCAAATACGTATTTTCCCATATTGACCTCCTTTATAAAAAATGTGTAGGCTATTTACATCAACAATAATATGTTACTTTATATGATGTAAATATGCAACACTATAATGATAAAGTTATATTTTTCAAAACCATTTTTGGTCAAGTCCTGAAAGAATTAAGAGAACATCACACAAACTGCTCGCGAACACAATTTGCTAGAGAATTTGATATTGATAGGGGAAATTTAAGTAAAATAGAAAACGGTCAGCTAAGTTGTAGTATTATTACCCTATGGAAAATCTCAGAAGCATTAGGTATCAAGTTTTCTGAATTCGCAACTTTGTTAGAAAAAGAGCTGGGTGAAGATTTTAAGCTCATGGATGAATAACACTGACATTATAAGTTTTTAAACAACTATTTTTTGGTGGTGACTAAAAAGTCAAATAATTGGTTAATTCCCCTTACGGGGTAATACACTCCCCAACCCTCCCTAACTAGGGAGGGAGTAGTTCTTAGCCTTTCGTCAGAAAGGATTAGAAATACAGGCGGGTGTTTATCTGATGACTTTTTGGTCACCCTCCTATAATTCAGATTATTTACCTCTATTTAATATTAGGAAATGCATAAATCACGCCGTTGTCGCTTCGCCATTTCATATAGCCTGTTTTTGGGGTTTTATCCAAATCCATAACCGTTACTAATACCCAATTACCCGATAATTTTACAAGTTTAATCTGTTTTGGGTAATTTATTTTTGCAACGCTTTGAGATAAATCTTCACCTTTTGAATGCAGAATATCAACTTCGTCAGGTGCATCTTTAAGCTGTCTTAGCCCGTATTTTCGCCCGTACATGTTATAGAAGTTTATCCAAGGCATAAATTGGAACCTGTCCTCTGTTAAAACCCATCCTTTAGCACCGGTGTGTTTATCGTAAATCACTTCAACCCAATTATCATCGCCTATATCGGACACGTACATCAGACCTAATTTTTTTTCATTTAAAAGAACGGCAAACACTCCGTCAGGCATTGTCTCAGGATTGTATGAAAAATTAAAACTCCTTATTATATGTGAATTCGAATCAGGCTCGGAATAAATTGTCACACTTTCACCTGTTTGGTACACTCCGATTGCGGTTTTAGGAATATTGTTTGTGTAGTATGGTAAAGTATCCGCAAATACCGGAAGCATTAACATTACCGCTAAAATTATTAAAAACTTTTTCATAATTAATCCCCTGTTCTCTATAATTTTTAATAAATAATTTATAGGTCGGCATTACTATGCCGACAATATTTCTATCATTTTTGTCGCCTTAGTAAAGGCGACCTATGATTTTTAATAAACAGTTCTCTTATATATTACATTCTATATAACGAAAACTCAACAGTTTTGTTCTTTTTATAAAAAATAAAAACCTCATTTTTGTCGCCTTAGTAAAGGCAACCTATAATTTAATTAAACAAAATATAGGTCGGCATTACTATGCCGACCTATAATATTTTTATTTATTATTTACCCCTGCCATTAGTAAGAGCAAGCGCAAACGCCGTTTTCGCAGTGGTAGCCTAAAGCTTCTTGAGCTTCTGACATACGAACTTTGATACGACCGTCTACCGCTATACCTTCACCTGTCTTTTCAGAGATAAGTAACGGGTTAATATCTAATTCATCAATGAATTTGAAATCAGATACCAATTGAGATAATCTCAACAGAGTTTCTTCAATTTGTTCCATTTGAGCAGGTGTAGTACCTCTTGCACCTTGAAGAAGTTTGTATGCTTTAACTGACTTAATCATATCTTTAGCATCCATATCAGTTAAAGGAGCGATTCTGAAGGTTACATCCTTCATAACTTCAATAAATACACCGCCTAAACCGAACATCATCATAGGACCGTATTGCGGATCTGTTGCAATACCGCAAACCATTTCTCTTGAGCCTTTAACCATTTCTTGAATGATTACGCCTTCAAGACCATCAAGAAGTCCTTTTTCCGTTAATTTAGCGATTAAGTCTTGGTATTCACTTCTTAATTGTTCAGCAGATTGAATGTTTACTCTTACACCGCCGACATCAGTTTTGTGAGAAGTTGTTTTAGAAGTCATCTTCATAACAACCGGATATCCGATTGAATCAGCAATTGCTACTGCTTCATCTTCTGATTTAGCAAAGCCTGATTTACAAACTCTGATACCGTATGCATCCAATACATCAATTGATTCTCTTGTAGTTAATTGGTCACGACCCTCGTTAACTGATTTAGCAATGATTTCTTGAGCTCTCTTATAATCAACATCATATTTCATGATTGTTCCTTCCGGTCTTTCAATCCATAATCTTTGTTGATTTAATCTGTTGAAACCGTCTGCTGCTTCTTCTGCGTACATAAAGAACGGCATATTAACATCCATATCGCTTAATGCAGTAAAGAATTCGCTCTTAGTCATAAATACACCGATAACAGGTTTTTGCGGATATTGAGCCTTAATTTCCATAACTGCCTTAGCAACATCAATATCTTTCAAACCTAAGAACGGCAAGTAAATAACCATAATCATATCAACATTTTCATCAGCTATAACTGTTTCAAGAGTTTGCTTGTAGTGTTCAATAGGAGCTGAAGCAATCATATCAATCGGGTTCTTAACAGATGCTGCAGAAGGTAAGAAACTTCTGAGTTTATCTTTTGTAGCGTCAGAAATCGTAGCCATTTGCATACCGTATTCGCAAACTGCGTCAGTAGCCATGATACCGGGACCGCCTGAGTTAGTGATAATAGCAACTCTGTCACCTTTAGGAATCGGGCAGTTAGCAAAAACTTTAGCTGTTGCAAACAAGTTCTTCAAAGAGTATTCTCTTATTACACCTGATTGACCTAAAAGAGCGTTAGCTGCTTTATCAGCTCCTGCTAACGAACCTGTATGAGAGCTTGCAGCTGAAGCACCTGCTGCACTTCTACCTGCTTTAAGAGCTAAAATTGGTTTTTTCTTAGATATTCTTGAAGCTAATTTGCGGAAGTTTGCAGGGTTTTGGATTGATTCCATATATAAAAGCATTTGATGAACGTCATCATCATTTTCCCAATATTCAAGAGCTGTTTCAGCATTAACATCAGCTTGGTTACCGATAGAAATGAATTGAGCAAAACCTAAGTTAAGGTCTTTAAGTATGTTTAAAATACCGCCTCCTAAAGCGCCTGATTGAGAAACAAAACCGATGTGTCCTCTTTCGGGAAGACTTTCAGCGAAACATCCGTCCATAGAGATTTCAGGAAGAGTATTAACAACACCTAAACAGTTAGGACCTACGCATCTCATACCGTAAGTTTGAACTTTTTCCAACAAAGCTTTTTCAAGCTCAGCACCCTCTTTACCGGTTTCTTTAAATCCTGCTGTAATAACGCAAAGACCTTTGATACCTTTTTGGTGGCATTGGTCGATTGTATCCAATACAAATTTAGCATTTACAACGATGATAGCTAAATCGATTTCTCCGGGAACTTCTAAAACCGAAGTATATGCTTGAAGTCCTTCAATTATTCCACCTTTTGGGTTAATCGGGTAAATATTTCCCTTGAATTTGTATTCTTGTAATCTTTTCATGATGTCTGAACCGATTGTGTGGTCTTTTGTAGAAGCACCAACAACGGCAATTGATTTTGGTTTCATGATTTTGTCTAAATTGCTCATTTTTTCTTCCTTTCTTTTTTTACTTGGTACAAATTTATAATCTGTCTATTAGTTTCTCAAATTTTTCTGACCATTTTGGGTTTATTGAATGCAAAACTTCACTTATTAAATACAACGGGAAAAAGATTACGGTAACGGCTGTATCTTTCCAATCGTCAATTTTCATTTGCTTCTGTCTTTGATTCCACTTTTGTTGTTCTTTAACCAACAAAGCCTGTTCATGTCCATTAATTGCGTTTTTTGCTGCAATAAAATATCTTGAAGCTTTCGCTGTTATAGGAATCTCTTCGTGAACGAGTATCCCCTCTATACGTCTTGGCTTAAAATGTGACACAGCAATTCTTATTTTGTTATCACTATAATCTTGAGCTACATACAAATTATAACCCTTGTCTTTCACCAATTCACGCAACTTATCACTCACCATATCGAAGCACTTTTGGGGTTTTGGGGATAGTTTATCAATAATATAAACATCTCCTTTGAAGCTTGTATTATAAGCTATTGGTTGTGTTTGCATTATGCTAGCCTTTCATTTCTATAGAACAGGTATAAAATCGAATCAATACCCGATATTATTATCATACAGACATATTTTAATTGCAATAAGCAACTTAATAAGTGAATAAGGCAATAAGGGAGTTGTATTCGCTGACGCTCATTTTTTTAAGTGGATAGTTCATTCCCTCTCCTTTGGAGAGGGTTAGGGAGAGGGTTTTTATCTTGAATTACCCTCTCTTAGTGAGTAGGGTGCGATGTTTCGCACCAATAAAGGCAATAAGGCATGAGGGCATTAAGGCAATAAGGGAGTTGTATTCGCTGACGCTCATATACATTCCATGTAAAACAAGTCTAACATTGAACATATTAATACGGACTTATTTACTTATTGACCTATTCACTTATTCACTTCATCGGTGCGGTACACCGCACCCTACTATATTCTTATTAACTTTTCTCTTATTAACTTATTAACTTATTGCCCTATTGCCTTATTCTAGCGTCCTTTTCTTTTTACTCTCACTCCCTCAACTTCGTGGACATCCTCTGTTACAATAAAAGCTTTGGGGTCAAGAGAATGAACAACATCCTTAAGCTTTGGCATTTCAAATTTATTAACAACACAATATGTAAGAATTTTTTCCTGACGTGAATATCCGCCCATTGTTTTTATGTAAGTGACGCTTGTATCAAGCTCTTTCATAATAGCGTCGCCTATTTCGCGATAATTCTCGGAAACAATACGCACGGATTTTGATTTATCAAGTCCCTCAAGAACCGTATCAATTACCTTTGAAGCAATATAATATGTCAAAATCGAATACAAAGCTCTGTCCCACCCGAGCATAAAACCTGCACCGGTATAGATAAAAAGATTTATTACCATTAAAAGCTCGCCGACCGATACAATACCGAGTTTTTTGGAAATCGTAAGTGACAACATTTCCGTTCCGTCTAAAGAAGCGTTATTCCTCAGAATCATTCCGACTCCAAAGCCTAAAATAATACCGCCGAAAATAGCTGAAAGTATTAAATCTTCCGTTACATGAAAACCGTGAAATACGTTGGTTGCAATGGCAAGCATACCCGTTGCAAACAGAGTATGCAGAATAAACTTATGACCGAGTTTCTTTAATGCCAAAAGTATAAACGGAATATTTATGCAGAAAATCAATAAACCTAAGTTCCATTTGGTTACGTAGTGAACCATCATTGAAATACCGATAACTCCGCCGTCAATAATGTTATTCGGAAGTAAAAACGTTTCTAATGCCGCCGCGGTAACAAATGCACCAAAAGTAATCGAAAAGGCTCTTATTGCATATTCTTTTATTAATTCCGAGCGTGTTTTCTTTATTGGTTCAACTTTTTTTCTTCTGGAAAAAAACATATATGTACTCTTTCTTATTTATATTATTTACTTTTGAAAAAATCAAAAAAGTTCTTGTGCTTAACACCGTCTTCATCCGAACGTTTTTTCAAGCCGAGAATAGACTCCAAATCTTCTTTCAAAGTTTTTAAATCTTCGTATTTTTTAATAATTCCGTCCATACAAACGGAAACATCTCCCGTTTCTTCGGAAACTACAAGACATGCCGAATCGGAAACCTCCGACATTCCTATTGCAGCTCTGTGTCTTGTGCCGTATTTCCAACTGAGCTTGGGGTCTTCGGTCAGCGGTAAAAGAACTCCCGCTGATTGAACTTTATTTCCGTCAATTACTAATGCGCCGTCATGAAGCGGTGTATTAGGATGAAAAATAGTTAAAATCAGCTCTGTGGAAACTCTTCCGTCGATTTTTGTTCCAACATCAGAATAAATTCCTGTATTTAAACCTCTTTTGAATACAATCAAAGCTCCCGTTTTTGTTTTTGTAAGGTATTTTACGGCCTCAATGATTTCTTTTATTATATCCACATTGTCATCTTTAGGAACGTGAGCTCCGTCTTTAGAAAACAAAGTTCTTCCGATTACTCCCGGTTGTCCCAAGTATCCCAAAAATCTTCTGAGTTCAGGCTGAAAAATAACAATAATACTCAAAGATACAAGAGTTACAAGTCCTTTTAAAAACAAACCGAGTATTCTTAAATTAATAAGTGCCAGAACTTCGCTCAATATCCATCCAAAAATAAGAATAAATACACCTTTTACGAGTTTTTCCGATTGGGTATTTTTAATAAATTTTATATAAAAAAGATAAAGGGTTGAAGCAATAATTAAAATCTCAATGACATTAACTATGGTCAAAGACCATTTTAGAGAACCTGTTATACTTTCAAATAGCTCAATCAATGTATCAATCATTACTTTCTCAACCTGCTCGGAATAATGTCATGTGAGATTAAATCCTCAAGACTTTCTCTATTTATTATCATATCAGATTGTGAATTATTTACAAGTACCATCGCCGGTTTTTCTACTCTGTTATAATTTGAGGCCATCGAATAGTTGTAAGCTCCCGTATTGTAGACACATATAACATCTCCTGCTTTAAGTTCGGGAAGTTCAATCTCGTTTATTAAAATATCTCCGCTTTCGCAATATCTGCCGGCAATAGTGACTTTTTCAGATTTTCTCTCAGAAACAAAAACTGCGTCAGCAACGTATTCGGCTTGGTACATGCTTGGACGAGGATTGTCTGCCATTCCTCCGTCAACTGCAACATATTTTTTTATTTTTCCGTCAAGATTAACCGTTTTTGAACTCCCTATCGTATAAAGCGTTACTCCTGAGGTTGATATTATACTTCTTCCGGGTTCTAAATATATTGTTGGGATTTCTACGGAATATTTATGCATAGCTTCAGTAATAACATTGGCTAAATCTTCAACTTTAGGCGGTTTATCGGTTTCCGTATATTTTACCCCCAAACCTCCGCCTATATTCATTTCATCAAGATTAAGATTGTATTTTGAATTTATCCTTGCAATCTCTTTGACTAAGATTTCCACTTCGTCATAGAAAGACTTAAGTTCAAAAATTTGAGAACCTATGTGTGCGTGAAGTCCTCTTATATTAAGGTTTTTATAATTATTCTTTATGAGCGTAACTATTTCATCAATTTGAGATAAATCAAATCCGAATTTCGAATCAATTTGTCCTGTTTGTATGTATTCGTGCGTATGACACTCAATCCCCGGGGTTATTCTGAGAAGAATGTCAACCGTCATATTTTTTTCTTTTGAGATTTTGTCTAAGAGCTCTGCTTCATAAAAATTGTCAACTGAAAATCTTCCGACCTTCAAATCGAGCGCAAGGTTTATTTCTGATGATGTTTTGTTGTTTCCGTTAAAAAGAACCTTTGACATATCAACACCTGATTTATAAACCGTATAGATTTCTCCTGCCGAAACAGTATCAAACCCAAAACCCTCTTCGTCAAGAATTCTCGTAATTGCACTCGTGCATAGTGCTTTTGAAGCGTACATCATTTTTATATTGTGATATCCTTTGAAAGCCTGCATGTAATCTCGACATATACCTCTCAATGTAGCCTCATCTATCACATAAAGAGGGGTTCCGTATTTTTTTGCCAGCTCCGCTAAGTCACATCCGCCTATGTGAATGTGATTATTCTTTATTTCGGTAGTAACGGGTTTTAACAATTGATTTACGCTCATATAATATCCTTCTTTCTTAATCTCTGCCATATTTATTGTAATTATACACTATTTTGTAATAAAAACGCTAATTCCCCTCTCCGTAGGGGAGAGGTTATAGAATTAATGATAACTTTCCCCTCGCCCGCAGCATCAATTGGGCGGGAGAGGGTGTCCGTAAGGACAGGAGAGGGTATTTTCAATATGAGGAAATTATTATTTCCGAATATTAGAAAAACGGGTGAGGGTGTTTTCCCTTTGGGAATAAACCCTCTCTTGAATTTCTAACACTCAATTCTTTCGTGTTGAAATTCTTTTCTCTCCCTTGGAGAGAGGAATAATGTGACATTCCATATTTATTGTACCAAAAAAATTTTTAAAATATATTGGTCGTTTTTTGATTGACACATTGGGGTAAAAACAATATAATATTTGTGTAAATATTTTTAATTAATTACATTAAAGAAGAGGAAGAAAACATGAAAAAAATGAAAAAAGGTTTCACTTTAGCAGAAGTACTTATTACTTTGGCTATTATAGGTATTGTTGCGGCATTAACAATTCCGACGTTGATGACAGACAGCAGATATCAATTGGTAAGTTCAAGAATTGCTAAATTCGTATCAGTAACAGAAGATGCAGCACTTGCCCAAGCAGCTATGAACGGTTCGATTACAACGGCGGATATCGATAGTATTGTATTATATAAAAACAGGACAGGTACTGCTCCAAACTATACTTATCAGCTAAAAGACGGAACAACATTAACTTTAGGTGCTTTAGGAGCAAATAATACCATTGCTCAAACTATAAGAGATGATGTTAAATACGGTGCAGGCGCTACATTACTAACTTTTTCACATAACGTAAGCGGATTAAATAATGTAAGACCAAGTTTACAGTTTATAATGACAAATAAAGGGTATATTTTCCCTGATTCAAGCGATACTTGTTCATCTCAGTTGTTTGATACAACGAATGGGGCAAAAAATCCTTGGAAGTTAACTAAGCAGATTGCTGATAATCAATGCAAAAAGAAAACTACATAACAGTTTATAGGTCGGCATTACTATGCCGACGATAGTGAGTAGGGTGCGGTGTACCGCACCGGTATAGTTAATAAGAATATGGGTCGGCATTACTATACCAACAATAACTGCGGAGCAGGTCATAACCTGCGAATGAATATTGTAAAGACGGGTGCGATAAAGTTATCGCACTCGTCTGCATTTCTATTCCCTACCTAATTTATAGGTCGTCATTACTCCCTCCCCGGATGGCACTACTGTCCATGATAAATTTTATTAATCTAAATAACGAGAAGAAGATGTCATCCTGAAAGATTTGAAAAATAGCGAAAGCGTATATTTTTCAATCTGTTCAGGATCTTACCGGCTAAAATTCAAAACGCCAAATTGGTAAGATGCTGAAACACGCCTCGTTTAATGTTTAAACTTCAAAATTAATGTAAAATTTTATCGGCTGTTCAGCATGACAGCCTATTTTACACTAAATCATCTCGGACAGCAATGCCCCGGATGAGGAGGGTAGGGGTGGGGTGAATTAGAACTTTCACCTTTATATCACTTCAATTTCGCCTTGACGGTATATGACGTATTTTCCGTCATTGAAGCCTGCAACGGTAGATGCTCTGCCTTGAGCTTCAAAGCCGAAGCTTTCGACAACATAATCAACCTTATCACCGATATAATTAAGAGCCTCATCATAAGTTAATGCAGGAGGTTCGCCTGATATATTTGCGCTTGTCGTAGCAAGAACACGCCCATCAATATTTTTGCAGATATCACTAAAAGTTTTGTTATCAGGCACTCTTATTCCTACGGTCGTAAGATTTGATGTCATGTAATCGGGAGTTTTCCCTGATTTATCCAAAACAAGAGTCAAAGCTCCCGGGAAATATTTTTTAATCAATCTTTGAGCCTCTTTTTCAATCGGCTGTTTTACGTAATCAAACAAGGGATAAATATCATAACTCATTAAAATCAACGGTTTTTTAGCCTCTCTCCTCTTAATCTCATAAATTTTTTTAACGGCTTTTTCACTTTCCGGCAAACACCCTAACCCCCAAACTGTATCGGTTACAAAGGCTATCACACCGTCATTTTTAAGTATATTGTTTATTTTTGAATAATCCATCTTAATTTCTTCCGTAAATAATTTATTGCGCTTTGTACCTAAAATAGCATAAAAATATAGCTGATGGTAGTTTTTTGCATCACTTCTTGCAAGGAACGATTTCGTCAAGCCTAGTACATTTACCCCCGACCTTGCGGACTCTGCCGACCGAGAAAGACTAACTGTCTTTCGAAGGAGAGGGAGCTGCGCGCTCCGTGAAACCGAAGTTTGAAAAACGAGGTTGAACGGGTTGTTGAAAACAACTGCGTGCGACGAATTACCCGCAAAAAAAATATAGCTGAGGATGGATTCGAACCGTCGACCTTGCGGGTATGAGCCGCACGCTCTCACCAACTGAGCTACTCAGCCATATATTCTATTTTTAGATAATTGTCAGGCTCAGTTGTCTCGAGCGATGCTCTCACGATTTTTATAATCGTTCACTGCCGTTCACTCAGGGAGCTACTCAGCCATATATTTCTATACATTCTTTAATTGTCGTCTTTAATTTTCACACAAACATTTATAAATATCAAGTTTTTAATATAACAAATTTTTGAGAGTATTAAGTATTAATTGTTTTAACCCCTCACCCCAGCCCTCTCCCTCAAGGGGCGAGGGGGGTGAGATATTTTTTATAAAATACCATTACTTAGTTTACACTCTTAATTTTTACAATGGGTTGTAATATCAATTAATTTGATATAAACTACATGGTAAATAACAAAAGAGGGATAAAAATGATAGATATTAAAAAAGAGCATTACGTTGACACTATTATTTATTCGATTGACAGAATAATAAAGGGACTTAAGAATGAATTAAAGAAAAAAATTGAAACTCTTGATATTGGGATAACAGGAGAGCAATTTGTTGTATTGGATACAATCTACGGAAGAAAAAATATCTATCAACAGCAATTATCTGAAATAATTATGAAAGATAAATCTAACACAAACCGTATTTTGAAAATTCTTGAAAAAAAAGATTTAATAACGAGAAAGTATGGGAATGTTAATAACAGACTTGTATATTTCTTGCAATTAACTGATAATGGCAGAAAAATAGTTGAAGACAATATGCCTAAAATTAAGCAGTTTATTACGGATATTTTTAAAAACATTGATAACAGCGAAATTGACACTTTACATAAATTAAGCACAAAGTTTCAGGCTGATTTAGCGTTATTTGAGGATTAATAACTAAAAAAAGCGGTCAAAATGACCACTTTTTTTATATTTCAATTACCTATTTTCTTAAGAATTCGGGAATCTGAATGTTATATGGCTCTATAGACGGAGTTTTTTGTTGAGGAGCAGTGCTGAATGCTCCGCTAAAGAACTCTGCTGCGCTCAAAGAACGGCTTTCTGCTTTTTCAACGACAGGCATTTGTGATTTAAGTTCAAAACCTGTTGCGATAACCGTGATTTGAATTTCGCCTTGAATATTATCATCAACAACCGCACCTATGATAACTCTTGCGTCATCAAGAACTGCGTCATTAATAATGTTTGTAGCATCAGTAACTTCATGCAGTGTCATATCAGGTCCGCCTGTGATATTAACAATAACACCGCTTGCACCGTTGATTGAAGTTTCAAGAAGCTGAGAGTTAATAGCAATCTTAGCAGCTTCAATAGCTCTGCCTTCTCCTGAACCGCGTCCGATACCCATCAATGCTGAACCTGATGCAGACATTACAGACTTAACATCTGCAAAGTCTACGTTGATTAAGCCCGGGATGGTTATGATGTCAGATATACCTTGAACACCTCTCATAAGAACTTCGTCAACAACGATGAATGATTCAGTAAGTGACACTCTTCTGTCTACAACATCAAGTAATTTATCATTCGGAATAACAATAAGAGCATCTACTGATTCTCTAAGTTTTTCCAAACCTTGAAGAGCCTGATTTTTTCTTCTGTTGCCCTCGAATGTAAACGGTTTTGTAACAACACCGATAGTCAAGATGCCTAAATCTTTTGCAATCTTAGCAACAATAGGAGCTGCACCGGTACCTGTTCCGCCACCCATACCTGCAGTTACAAATACCATATCAGCACCTTCTATTGCTGATGTAATTTCCTGTTGTGCTTCTTCAGCTGCCTTTTCACCGATTTGAGGCTCACCGCCGGCACCAAGTCCGTTGGTTAATTTTGCACCAAGTTGAATTCTGTTTTTACAAACAGATGTATTCAAAATCTGCAAGTCAGTATTCATTAACCAAAACTCAACACCTGTTAAACCGTTCTTAATCATTCTGTTAACAGCATTTCCGCCGCCACCGCCGACACCGATAACTTTAATCTTTGCCGGTCCTGCTGACGGCGCAGGTGCAATATTATCTGATGATTGAATACTTGCCGGCTGATAACTGCCGGTCGAACTATATCCGTTTTGAGTATTTTCTATATCTTTTCTTCCAAAAATATCCGGTCCTAAATTGTCCACGTTTATTCCTCTTTTTCTTTTCTATACTATACCACTATAGTAACATACTATTTCAAAGAGAATCAAATGTAAAGTTTTTATGAAATTATTTTAAAAAATTGTTAATATAAGTTTACATGTTGAGTTTGCGGAAAAACTCAGTTTTTCTCGCAAACTCTGGGGAACGGTTTCAACTCAGGTTGTGTGCTATCCCGCACACGACCTGAGTTTCACACACCTTAGGTCGTGTTTGAAAAAGTTCGAAAAATTGTCATTTTTCGACTTTTTCCGCACACTCTGTTGAATTTCATGATGAGTTTGCAGTTTGAAAAGTTAGAGCTTTAAATTGTATAACAATTTAAAGCCCCAACAAAATACAGTATAATATTATAAATATATATTAGTTATATTAACTTTTCTTTTTCTTCTTTTCTTGAGTTGTGTTTTTCTATCATTTTTTTAAGTTCGTCGGGAAATACTGTATTCCACGCAATTGCTTTTTTCTGCAAACCTTTTTCAAGAATCTGCGGTTCTTTTTCTAAAAGACTCTCTTTAGCTTCTGCAATATCTCTGTCGTGGTAAATTTCTCCGATTCGAATTGCGTTTTCGCTCGGTGCTGAAATCTCACCGACACGTTCCTGAATAGGATAACTTGCCCAATCGTCAGGAATTTCTTCAACGGTTTTATAGAATTCTCCATCTGGCGCAAGTCTTTTATTAACCTCTTTTTCAAGAATTTTTTGTACATAATCTTTTTGACTTTCAAAACGGCAGGGGATGACAATCTCTGAACCTATTACTTCTTCCGGGTCGCGTTTTTCGTATTTTTTAAACATATCCGCAGCAATTTGAAGATGAGCAAACTCCATATCCAAGAACAATTCCCAAGCTTTCTTGATACGTTCGTCGACTTCATCTTCAAGACAAGTATAATAGTTACAAACTTCGGTAAATTCGTGTATTAGGAATTTTTCCCACATTGATTCAGTAGGGTCAATTAGAGATTCATACATTGTTACGTGTTCTTCTTCAACATCTTTAATCTCTGCATAAGTTTCTCTTAACACGTGGTCACCGTACATAAAACCGTGTTCGGCATAAAAATTATGAGTCTGTTGTTCACCTGAAAGAACGGTCAAAATATTTACTTTAGTTTGAGGAGAGGCTGTCGATTTGTCATAATGTTTGCGCTTTCGTAAACCGTTGCAGTTGTGGTGATGCTGAGTCGGACGTCCTACAATAACATCCGTTTGTCCCTGAACTATGTCACAAGGTTCAGTTCCCTCTTTTGCGTAAGCAAATTGAGCGTATCTGTATAAATGGTCAAAATCTTCTAAAAGTCCGAAGTCAAAAACTTCTTTTACATATTTGTCCGGCTCATTTTGTGCAAGCCAAGCCGTTAAATCCACCGCAACCTGTTCATAAGCTAATGTTGTATCCAAAACCGATTGGTCAGCAGGTCCCATCCAGTTACATGTCATTTGCTGAGTATTTTCTATTCTGCCGATTTGAGATAGTTTGATTTTGTCTTCATTATCGGGTAAATATCTTGCAAGCTGGTGTTTGAAACCCCAAGCTTCAACTTCAATACCGTTCATTAATATTTGTCTGGTTCTTGTGTAGCAATCTACTTCGGTTTTATTGTATGGTTTACCGACAATTTGATGCCAATTTCTCATTTGTTTTTCTAATGGAATTCCCTTTTCTTTAAGTGGATTAAATGTCATAGTTAGTTATCCTTTCTGCAATATTTTGATACTAAAGCACTCTTTAATTTAAAGAGTGCTCTATATAATTTATGCAGAATAATAATAAACTAATTATTCATAATTTTTATTGACCGATTGTATATTATATGAATCTATGGAAAAAACATTTTATTTTATATAATTTTCCGCGATTTAGGTATCTGTCAAGTCCTAAAGCTTTTAACTCCTGCTCTATTTTTTTGAAATTTTCAGGCAGTTCTTTTCCGAAAAAGTTTTTATATTTAGTAAATTCTTCCTTTGTAAATGATAATGTCTTAACAACTCCGGCGCTCGTTTCTAATATTTCAGCTTCAAAATCGCCACCGCCGTGATAAGTCATTGGTCTATTCTTCCAAGCAATTTTACCGGCTATTTTTGCCTTGGTTTCGTCTGCAAAAGGGTAATAATATGCATTTCTGTGTCTTGTTACATTCATATATGAGGCATCCGTAATTAAATCAGGTCCATAAGCCCATAAACCCTTAAATGTATTGCTTGCACATTTTGGCGCAATTGGCATTGTTTTCATAATAAAACTCCTTTTTACGAATTCTATCACGCAGAATGCACAAAATAAAATATACAATATAAAAATTTTTACATATCTTAATGCTGAATATTTGCGGCTAACTAATTATTTTTCAAAATTTATGGTGAGTTAAGTTAACAATTATTAATATTGTAACAAAATAGATAAAATCTTTACAAATCTCTCAAACTTAGTCATAATACCTAATAGAATAGAATAAAATAGAAAAATTGTGCCTTTAGAAATTAAAGTTTTTAAAAAATATGTCGATAATAAGAATAGAATATTATGTTTTTAATAAGGAGTACTTTTATGGCAGATTTAGTAAATTATACAAAATTTTCTTCAAGTAATAATTCATACAATGTAAAAAACACATCAGGAACATATTATTCAATCGAAGTGAACGGTACTTCCGGTACTTCCGGTACTTCCGGTGCTTCCGGTACTTCGGGGTCATCAGGTTCAAAAGGTGCTGATAATAATAATGATGGTCTTACGACGCTTCAAAGAATGAAATATTTGACTTTACAAAACGAGCTTCGCAAATTATTAGACGATTATGACACGATTCGTTCACGATATGACGCGCTTTGTTCAAAATATGACGCATTGTGTAAACAATCTGAAAATGTTGATAGAAATGATATAAAAAGACGTGCGGAACTATATACAAATAAAGCAGAAATAGAAGACCAAATGCAAGATTTACTTGACCAAATGAAAAAACTATACGATGATATTGAAGCAAAGCAAAAAGAGATAGATACTTTTCTGGAAGAGTGCAAAAAAGAAAATAAGCGTAATGAATAGCAAGTTTTAAGTTTATAGGTCGGGTTTTAACCCGACAAAAACTAAAAAATAGCAAAGTAGGGTGCGATGTTTCGCACCTTATTTGATGTTTGACGTATTTAGAGTGTCTAAAAAGTAAAAAAAATTAATATTTATTAACCCCTCACCCTAACCCTCTCCCACAAGGGGCGAGGAAACTCCACACTGTTTTGCAGTATATTGAAAATTTATTATTTTTGCCTCCGACTTTTATTATTAACTCACTCAATCACTTGCTCACCTGCTCACCTGCTCGCCCAATCACTTCTTATTCATTATTCATTATTGTAAATTTTTGTAAATAAATTTATTAGACCTTAATACATTTACCCCCTCCCCCTGTTGACACTGTTTTTTGTTTGATTTACGATTAAACTGCTATAGTCGAAAGTAATAGCCCGGATGGAAACAAGGGTTGGTTGGATAGATTTAGGATGCTGACCGGTTGTTAATTCTGACCGGAATGTTAATACAAAAATAAAGGAAAAAACAATGGCAACAGATTCAAAAAGACAAAGAATTAGAGTTTGTTTAAGGTCTTACGAACATAAATTGGTTGATGTTTCAGCCGAAAAAATCGTAGAAACCGCTAAAAGAACAGACGCTAAAGTAGCCGGACCTATTCCTTTACCAACAAAAAGACGTATTTATTGTGTATTACGTTCACCTCACGTAGATAAAAAATCACGTGAACACTTTGAGATTAGAACTCATAAACGTATTATCGATATTTACGAACCTACTCAACAAACAACTGAAGAGTTGAGCAGGTTAGACTTACCTGCTGGTGTTGATATTGAAGTTAAGTTATAGGCGTTAGCCGGTGCGAGTCCGGTGTTGCGTTTGCGAAGGCAAATGCAAGCAGGGACGAGGCACTACGAAGCCGCCGTTGTGACGGAACGTAAGTGAAGGAACGAAGCAATCTTTGATTGCACAGGCGGAAACAATGAAAATCACACTAGTCTTTGAAAACTTAATAAGCATTATGCATATAATGTGAACTACACCGTAGGGTAAAGCTGATGGTAAGGATGGCACCCTCGGGGAGCAGTAAAATGCTCAAATGATTGGTAAAGAGACTAAAGGTAGCGCTCGCAAGATGAAAGGCATATTTGTACGACGGAATAATTCCGTGCGTATATATGTCGGAAAGGATAAACACATGACATTAGGTGTAATAGGTAAAAAAGTTGGAATGACTCAAATCTTCGATTCGGAAGGTTTGGCAGTTCCTGTTACGGTTATTCAGGTCGGTAAAACAGTCGTAACTCAGGTTAAAACTGTTGAAACAGACGGTTACAATGCAATTCAAGTCGGTACTGTTGAAGCAAAAGAGAAACACTTAACAAAGGCAGAACTCGGTCACTTCAAGAAAAACGGCTTAGATAATTTCAGACATTTACAAGAATTCAGAGTAGACAATGCTGCTGATTACAAAGTAGGACAAGAAATTGACCTTTCTGTTCTTTCAAATGTTGAAAAAGTTGATGTAACAGGTACTTCAATCGGTAAAGGTTTCCAAGGTACGGTTAAGAGATGGAACTTTGGAAGAGGACCGATGGCTCACGGTTCAAAAAACCACAGAGAACCCGGTTCAATCGGTGCAGGTACGACACCATCCCGTGTTATCAAAGGTAAAAGAATGGCAGGTAACATGGGTAATGAAAGAGTTACTATCACAAAACTCAAACTTGTTAAAGTTGATTCAGAAAACGGTTTAGTTTTGATTAAGGGTTCTGTTCCTGGATGCGAAGGCAGATTGGTAACAATTGTTCCTTCAAGAACAAAATGGAACTAACGAATTTTGCGTAGAGTGACGCGAGCGAAAGCGAGCTAACTCGAAGAAACGCGGAGCAGAATGAATGGCTGTTTTGTGTTAGCAAAACAAAATGAATGATAGCGGAGCGTGAAGCAATAATTCGTAACAAACAAGCAAACAGACAAGTTTTAAAAATCCCGAGTTGCCATATAAAACCCGAAAGGGAAAGGGGTAACAGGCACATAAGATAAAAGGAAATATAAAAATGGCAAAACAATTATTAAACACAAATGGTGAAGCATTAGGCGAAATTACATTAGCAAAAGAAGTTTTTGGTGTAGAACCTAATCTTCATGTAATGCATTTAGCATTAAGAAGACAATTAAACAATGCAAGACAAGGTTCTGCTTGTGCTAAAACAAGAGCAGAGGTTTCAGGCGGCGGTAAAAAACCTTGGAAACAAAAAGGTACAGGACGCGCCAGAGCAGGTTCATTGCGCTCACCATTATTCGCAGGTGGTGGTGTAATCTTTGGACCAAAACCAAGAAGCTATGAAATTAATATGCCTCAAAAGGCAAGAAAATTAGCTCTTAAGTCTGCACTTTCCGCAAGAGAAGAACAACTTGTTGTAGTTAAAGATTTTTCAGCAATAAATGAGCCGAAAACAAAATTAATGGCAGGAATAATTAAGTCATTAAAATTGACAGGTAAAATATTGGTTATTGCGGATACAACAGCTGATGAAAATAAGAATTTAAGCTTGGCAGCAGGAAATATTCCTTCAGTTAAATTATTATTACCATCAAATTTAAATGTAAAAGACTTACTTGAAGCTGATTTTGTTGTAATGACTGAAAAGGCTGTAAATGATATTACTGAAAGACTCCAATAGAAAAGGAAGAAAACAATGAGTAAAGAAAAATTATATGACGTAATTAAAAGGCCTATCATTACAGAAAAATCAATGATGGCAACTGCTCAAGGGAAGT
>JAJJLH010002479.1:0-20457 GCA_023806865.1 Isotricha sp. YL-2021a | reverse complement strand
ATTATAATAATAAAGAAAATTATAATATAAATTATAATATAAAGGTTTTAATAATTAATCTGAATAAATGAACAGAAAACAAAAATTAATTTAATTATTAAACCTTTATATTATAATTTATATTATAATTTTCTTTATTATTATAATAAATATAATGTATATAGAAATAAACTAACAATCTTATTAAATTTTATAAAAATTGATTTTAATATGGATATTATAAAAATTAAAAAGAAAAATTAATTAAAAAAATGGAATCATTAAATTTAGACTTTAAAAAATTATCAGTAAAAAAGGGTAAAAATTCCAGAAATGAATATATAGATTCATTTAGAAAACAACAATTAAAATTTGCAAATACAAAAAGTTATGATATTAGTTTTCAAAATTTATTAAAACATACAAAAAATGTAAATATTACTGGAAATACAAGTATAATTAAATCATCATCAATTGAGAAAGATACAACTCCAAAAAAACAAATTATTTCTACTAAAAATATTAATAGTGTCAATAATAAAATTATTAAACATAAAAAAACAAACTCAGTAACAATAGAAATTAATCCTCAAGATTTTAAAAAAAAAGAACAAGTTATTAAAATTTCTCCTCAAAAAAAACAAACTAAAGTGATATATAAAAGAAGAAATACTTCAAATTCTGATAATATACATTCAAATATTAATTCAAAAGAAAAAGTTAAATATGAACCAATTAATCAAAATGATATAAGAAAAGAAAAAGAAAAAGAAATTTCAACTTTATCAACATCACAAGTAACAAATCCAGAAAAAATTAATAATGAATCATTTGAAAAATATGATACAATTATTATAAGTAAAGATGATAATAGAAGAGCAAAATTTTTTATTAAAACAACTAGAAATAAATTAAAAAATAGTGCTTCTTTTAATTATTTAAATACTATTAATTATACTGATAATAAATGTTTATCTAGTAGAAATTATAATATTGAAAAAAAAAATATTGGAAAAAAAATGTTTAATACTGATAAAAAAGTTATAAATACTTATATTGGAAATTTTAATTCTGCTTCTAATTTTTTTATTCATAAAGATTTGTGTTTAAATATTGAAGATTTAATTATGATTGAAGATAAATTTAGTAAATTAATTAAAGCAATTCATGAAGAAAATAATAATTTAGTAAATAAATTGTGTTTTGAATGGTGGAATTTTTATTTTAATTGCTCATTTAAAGGAAATTGTAATTATTTATTTAATGAATCAAGAAATAAAAATGTAATTACTTATCATAATTCTCTTTTATTAATAAGTATAATTTTAATTTATGATATATCAATTAAATCAATATTATTTTCTAAATTAATTGATTTTATGAAAAAAATAATAATTTTAAATTATCAAAATTACTTATATATTTGTTTAATATTAATAAATAGAATTAAAACAGAGTATCTTCATAGTAAATGGGTAGAACAACTTAAAGAAATAATATATTCGAAAATATCAAATAAAACATTATTAATAAATCAAATAGAAAAAAATTTATTTTCCCTTAATCAATTATTATCAACAGTAATCTCAGTTTATAATAATAAAAATGCATTAAATCCTAAAATCCAATTAATATATAAAAACTATTCAAAATATGATTCAGATACATTAAATAAAATTTTTATGAGTGATATACTTCATATAGAAAATCAAGGAGGTTCAATAGTATTTTCATCAAAAAAACAAAGTAATCCTTTAAATTATTCTCATTTTTTAAAAAATCCTCCATTAAAAGATTTAACATTAATATTAGATTTAGATGAAACAATAATGTCATTTATATATATAAATGATGATAATCAAGAAGGACTTTTAAGAATAAGACCTTATTTATATAATTTTTTAAATTTAGTAAAAGAATATTATGAAATTGTAATTTTTACTACAGCTACTCAGAATTATGCAGATCCTATTATTGATAATATTGAAATTAGAAGAGGAAAATATTTTAATTATAGATTATATAGAGAACATTGTACTATAATTAATAATGATATTATTAAAGATATTAGTTTACTTGGCAGAGATTTAAGTAAAATTATAATTGTTGATAATATACAACAAAATTTTAAATTACAAAAAGAAAATGGAATACTAATTAGTTCTTTTTGGGGAGAAGATGATAATGATAAAGTTTTACTACAATTAGGAAGGATTTTAGTTTCTATTGCTATTGATATGATTCAAACTGATTATAATTTAGATGTTAGAGATGAAATTAAAAAATTTAAAGAAGATATTATTAAAAATGTTTCAATTAGTTAAATAAATTTTAAATGGATTTTATTATATATTTTTTAATTATTTATTTAGGGTATTGAGTAAGTTGTTTTTTTTTGTTTTTGACTTTTATTAATTAAATATTATATATCAAAAGTGTAAATTATTGAATAAAAATTTTTTAAAATCTCCTTTTTATTTATTTGATGATAAAAAAAATTAATTTAAATATTATTTATAAATAGTTAATTAAAATAATTTGAAAAACAAATGAAAAAATAATTATTTTTCATTTATAATATTTTAATAAAAAAAGCTCCAAAAAGATACAAATTCAAAATTTTAATTTATTAAAATCAAATTAAATGTTAAAAAATTTAAGATTTGATAAATTAACAAATAGTGGAAAAGAAATTCCTAACACAATATTAAGAGGAAATTTATATTTAAAAGAAATTGGAAATCTAAAACAACAAATTTCAGAAGAGGCAATAATTTCATTAAAAATATTAGATGAAAAAAATTTTGATTATTTATTAAATGTAGAAAATGAAGAATTTGATGAAGAAAATGAAAGTTGGAAAATATTACAATTTAAAATAACAAATGAATGTCATTTTAAAACATATATAAATAAAAATGAAAATTATTGTTTAATGTGGCAAAAAAATTTATCGTTTTTTATTTTTGAATTTTTTAATGATGCTGAAATAAAAAGTAATCGACCAATTTTTTTAGAAAATTTATCAGTATTAATCACTTCAAATGACTTTAATATTGATATAGCAAAAGCAAAAAAAGAAGAAACAAAAAGTCAATATATTATGGTTTATGATGTAATTGAAGACATTGATAAATTTATTGAAGATAATTATCAAAATCTTAAAGAATCAAATCAAATGAATGAAATGAATAAACAAATGTTAAATATGAAAATATCATTAATAAAATTAAATGAATTATTTCCAAATTCAACAACAATTTTTTCAAAAGAAGGAAATTTATTTAAATATAATAAAGATACTGAAAAAACAGAATTAATAATAGAAAATGGTTTATTTTTAATAATAAAAGTAGAAAATTTTACATATTATATTATATGTGAAGAAAATAATTCTGTTGTTGTATATACAAAAATATGTCAAAACGCAAATATTTTAATTTTTGATAAAGAAAATATAATAATGTTTGCCGATATAAAAGGAGAAAAAGGAAAAGAAAAAGCAGAAGCATATTCATTTTCATTTTATCAAAATTTCAATATTGAAACATTAAAAAAATTAATATCAAAATGTTTATATGAAACAAGTTCATTAGTTCCATATGAACAATTAGAAAATTCATCGAAAATGATAATTGATAATATTAATAATTTAAATGAATCATTTCAAAGTACAAATACTGATGTTCAAGAAAAAGATATTGAATTTGGTGACAGTACTGAAAATAAAGATTTAGAACATAAAAATAAATTTAGTGTTCAAGCTTATTTATATGATAGAACTTTTGTTGCTAAAGATAATAATACAATTGAAGTTTTTAAACCAAATAATTCTGGGAATTTATTATCTGTTATGAATATTCCTTCCGTTAATGAATATGAAGGAAAAAAAATTGATTTAAATAAAGCAAAAATGTTTATGAGTGATACAAATATGTTATTAAAAGATAAAACAAATAATAACAGTTTATTCCAATTTGATATTGAAAAAGGAAAAATTATTGAAGAATGGAATACAGGAAATATGAATATTTTAGATTTTAATCATTCTAAAAAATTTAATCAAATGGAAGATGATAAAGTAATAAATTGTATTAATGAAAATAATATTTTAATATTAGATGGTAGAATAGATAAACATAATAAAATTGCAAAAATAAAACAATATAAAACAAATCCAAAATTTAATTGTATTACTTCAACATTAACAGGAAATACTGCAATTGGTTCAATTAATGGTGATATAAGATTATATGATGACTTAACAAAAAAAGCTAAAACTTTATTATCAACTTATGGTGATCCTATTAGAGCAATTGATGTTACTAAAGATGGTTCTTATATTCTTGCAACTTGTGATAAATATTTAATTATTATTAATACTGTAAATGATAATAATAATTTAAATGGCTTTGAAAAACCTTTAGGTAAAAGTAAACATGGTCCTAAAACTTTAAAAATTTCTCCTCAAGATGTTGTAAAATATGGTTTAGAAAATGATAAATTTACACCTGCTAAATTTAATATTTCCAAAAATGATAAGGAAAGTAATATTACTACTTCTATTGGAGAATATATTGTTATTTGGAATTTTAAGAAAATTCAAAAGGGTATTGTTAATCAGTATAAAATTAAGAAAGTTAATCAATTTGTTATTGAAAATACTTATAAATATAATAAAAATCAAGTTATTGTTACTATGCCTAATAACTTAAGAATTCAAAATCAGAAATATTGTGATTATGAATAATTTGATTTTTTTTATTTTTTTATATTCTCATTAATTTAAAAAAACTCTCTTTATTATTAAAAAATAAATAATCATTAAAATATAATAAATTAATAGTAAATTATTTTTATTATTATTTATTTTTATTATTCTTCATCATCAGAAGCAAAATTTTTATTAATACAATATTTTGCATGTTGTTGTAAATTTTTATAAATTCTATGACATATAGGACAACAATTATTATTTTCTTCTTCTTTTTTTAAAATTATTTGTTGTTCTATAATATCTTTTGTTTTTAATATTTGTTTAATATTTTTATCACCATTTCCATCTAAACATGCATTTATATGTTCATTCATTTCATTTTCTGTTAAAAAAGAAAAAAATTCAAAATTGCATATAGGACATTTTTTTTTGATTTCTTTATTTTCATTTTCTTTTTTTTTTTCTTCTTTTTTTTTATTTGAATTATTTTTATTTTTTTTATTATTATTTTTATATTTTTTATTCTCATTTGAATGACTAATTTCACTTTCACTATCTGAAATTCTATTTCTTTTTTTTTTTAATTTTTCATTTTTCTCAATAGATTCTTTTGAATTAATATCAATATCAATATCACTTTCTTCAAAATAATCATATTTTTTAATTGAATCAATTAATTTTAATCCATCTTTATTTATTAAAATTGGATTATTATTTGAATCAAATTGAATTATAATTGATTCTCCTTTTCTATAACCATATACTTTATTATTTAAATTATTATTATTTTTTGACTCATTTCTTCTTGAAAATCTACCATAAAACTTTAATTTTTCATTAATTAATTGGTCTTGTTCTTTTAAATTTTCTTCCATTATTTATTAAAATGATTTTGGAAAAATAAAATATTATTTTCCCGCATTGTTTAAATTAAAAATATTATTATTGTTTCTTAAAAATATAAAATTTAAAAACAAATATTTTATTATAATATATACAATAAAAAAATGATTTTTATTATTTTTTTATTATTTTTTTTAAAAAAATTCGACTTAACAATTCAATTGATTTTTTAACTACTAAAAATAAATTATTTTTTTTTTAAAATTTATTATGATTAATATTTCAAAAGATAAAATAACAAAAAAGAAATATATTAATTAATATAATATAAAAATTTATTCAAAGATTAAATAAAATTATTTTATGTGATAATTCAAAAAAAACAATAATTTAATATAATTATACTGCACAATGAATTAAAATGATATAATAATAACATCAAATTTTATTGAATATTTATTCATAAAAAAATAATTAGATTAATTTAATATATTTATATTTATTACTTTTATATTGAATGTTTTTTTTGAAATAATTATTAATTAATACATTTTTTCACAACACCAAAAAATATTAATGATTGATTTATCATAATTAAATTATTATCAATATTTATCAATTCATGATAATAATATATTTTTTAATATTTTTTTAAGAAGTAAATAAATAAAAAAAATTATAATTAATTAAAATATCATAAATGTAAATAATAATATTTGATATGATTAAAAAATAAAAAATAAATGAAACTACAAAAGACAAATGGGATTCCTCAAAGATTAAAATATAAAATAAATCAAAACAAAATAAAATATAACAGATTTAATTCATTATCATCAAGAATAAGTGAAAATATGGATTTATTAGTTAATTCAATGACTAACATTTGTGAAGCAATGATTCATTCTTCTTCAAATTTAGATTTTCAAGCAGTTAATTCTTTAAGTAAAAGTGGTTTACATACTTCTAATTCTTTAAAAAAATCTATTCAATTATCTTATAATATTATTGATAATTATGATGATGAAGATTATATTGAAAAAGATGTATATACTCCAAAATATTTGCAAGAAATTAAAGAATTTAAAAGTAAAAAAACTAAAAAAAAAAAAAAGAATAAAAATGAAAAAGAAGATTTTGATTTTGATTTAGTTAAGAATATTATTGATAAAAAAAAGAAAAAAGTATATTCTCTTTTCAAATATAATAGAAAATATAATAAATTGAAAAAATTAAATAAATTAAAAGCAGAAATTATAATGGGTGAACAAAGGAAAAAATTTACATTAAAACAAAAGTTTGAAGAGCCTTCAAATACAGATAGATTTAATTTTAATAGAACTGCAAATGAAAAATTTGATTATTCAGAAATTAAAAGTAAATATATGGATATTTATACAAAAAATCCAAATAAAAAATATAAAGATAATTCTTTAAATATTTTATCATTATCAATTAAAAATGGAAATCCTACTAAAATATATAATAATGATAATAATATAAGTACATTTAAAGAAAAAAGAATAAGTTCAGGTTTTAAAAGAAATAATAAAAACAATAACTCATTTAAAAATTTAAATTCAGACATTTTTCAAAATACTCAAATTTCAACTACTGTAAATACTACAAATAATTCAATGATTTCTAATAATAAAAATAATACAAGTATATCATTTAGGTTGAGACCTTTTTCTTCTAATTCTTTTAAAACTAGAACCGTTGATCAAAGTAATAATAAAAATATAAAAAAAGCATTTAATAAACAATTAAGAAGAAATATAATAAATTATATAAAAAGTATTCAATTTGATGCAAATAAAGAATCATTTTTATTAAATCAAAATTATGATTTAAATAATAAAATTAATAAAAATATAGAACATAAAAGAAAAATAAAAAGCTTTTTTGATAAAAAAGAAGAACATTTTG
Source organism: Isotricha sp. YL-2021a (assembly GCA_023806865.1). Lineage (NCBI taxonomy): Eukaryota > Ciliophora > Litostomatea > Vestibuliferida > Isotrichidae > Isotricha > Isotricha sp. YL-2021a. Next base: position 12,989 of record JAJJLH010002479.1, on the reverse strand, counting down.
ATATAAATAAAATAAATAAAGAATTTGGTTTTGATACAAATAGAAAAAATGATAATAAAAATAAAATTTTAATTGATGAAGAAGAAATTGCTCAAAAATATGCAGAAAGAGTATCAAATTATTTAAATGATAAAGGAAAAAAAATTTTAAATGAAATAATAAAAAAAATAAAATATGATGAAAAAAGATTAAATAAAAATTATTTAACTGAAAGTTTATATGATAAAAGATTAATAAGATTAAAAATGGAAGATGAATTTAAATTAGTTTCTCGTGAATCACTTGCTTTAGAAAAAGAATTAGAAGAAAAATTTAATGATGATAATGAAAGTATTGATAGAGTTCAACATAGGGAAATATTAAATATAATTCATGAGATTATAAAAAAAGAATGGAATGATATTGATAATTTAAAAGAACATATGTTGAGAGATAAAGTTATGAAAAAAATACAATTATATGAATATAAAAAAAATCCTAGACCTAAAACTAGTAGAGAATTAAAATTTAGAGATAAATTTAAAGAAGAAAATAATAAATAAATAAAGGAAATAAAACAGAATAATAATAATTCTGATTATGATACTTGTAATAGAAAACTTTGTAAACTTAATCATTAATAGTATATTAATAAATATTAAATAAATATTTAATAATATTTTCATTTATTTTCTTTATTAAAGTAAATATTAATTATATTTTAATGATTTATTTTTTAAATAATGTTTTTAAAATATAAATAATAATAAAGAAAAATCTAAAATATTTCTATTTTACATTTTAATTCATTTATATAATAAATAAATATATGAGTTCTGCACCATCAAGTCCAAAAAAAAATACACATAAATCAAATATATTAAATAGAAGTTTAACAAAAAAAATAGGTAGCAAAGAAAAAGAACAAATTGATCCTAATAATATTGAAATAAATATTGAAAATCCAGAACCAAATATTCATAAAAAAAAAAGCATTAAGAAACATAATAATAAAAAGGATAGTAGTACTGATAATATTTCAATAATAAGTAAATCAAAAAAAAGAAAAAAAAGTGAGAATACAAATAAAAAAAGTGTTAAAATAAATGAAGATGTTGAAATTATTGAAATTGAAAGTTATAAACAATATAATTGTGATATGAGTGAAAATGTAGCAAAAAAAAATTCAAAGTTTAAATGTTGTTCTATAATATAATTAATGGAATTTATAATACAAATGTAAATAGTAAAAGATGAGTATTTAATATATTAAAAGTTGAATAAAAAATTTTAAAAGAAAATATTATGATGAAATATATTTAATAACAAAAAAAAAGTTTCAAGAATAAAAAAAAACTTAATAATTAAATCCAATATTTTAAAAAAATAAATAGAAGGAATTTTATATTTTTAATAAAATAAATATCAATAAGTATAATATTCAATTTTATTTTTAATACTATAAATATTTTCAAAACTAGGATTAAATTTCTTATTTTTTTCAAAAATCCAAAAACAACAATTTTTAGGTTTAGCCATTCTATGATAAGTTTCAATAGGAAAATTTAATAAATTCATAGTGAAAACTCTTAAAAAACAAGCATGAGTGACTAAAATAATATTTTTATATTTTTTTCCTCCAAATTCAATCTCATCAAATAATTTTTTTTTAAACTCTTCAACTCTTCTATTAACATCAGAACCACTTTCTCCTCCATCAGCTCGATAATAAAATTTCCCAATAAAAAGTCTTTTTTGTCTTTTTTCTTTTGTAATATTTGCCATCATTCCAAATTCTTGTTCTTTTAAAAGAGGTTCAATTTGTGTATCAAAAATATAATTTTTTTGTTTGAAAATATATTCTATTTGATTATATGTTTGTATTGCTCTTCTATATGATGATACATAAAATTTTAATGTGTCTTTTGGATTTATTATTTTTTGTATTCTTTCTGCTACTTCTCTTGCTTCTTTTTCTCCTTTTTCTGTTAAATTTATTTTGTTGTTTGGTGTATTTGAATAAACTTTTGGATCTAAATTTGCTTCACTTTGACCATGACGTACTAATATTATTTTTTGAGGTAAATGAGTGAAAAGATATTTTCTTTCTATATCAAATCCTTTGTGGATTATTCTTTGAAGGAAACTCATTTTGATGTATTATCGTTTTTATAAATTAAATTATTTATTAAATATTTCCATTTTAAATAAATTATTATTCTTACTTTTTTTCAATATACAAAGTAATAAATAATTTGTTTAATAAAAAGAATACATATATAAAAGAAATTCTTAATAAAGAATAAAAATAAAAAATACAATTATATTTAATAAAAAAAAATTAAAAATATTTTAAAATTTATAAAATAAATAAATAAAAATTTAAAACACTTTAAAATCTCATAACTAAAACAAAAACAAAAAATTCCAAAAAACAAAAAAAAAATCTATAAAAAAAACTCAAAAAACTCTATAAAATAATTTAATGAAAAGTAAACTCAAATCCTCCTGGAAATCCTTGACTTCTTCCTCCTCTTCCATTTTGAAAAAACTGAAATTGTGGACCACCTCCACCTCTAAAAAACATTCTGAAAATATTAGAAGCATCTCCAAAATTAACATCCATTCCTCCACTTTGTGCTTCTTCAGGATTTAAAGGATCAATTCCTTGATCAAACATTCTTTTTTTTTTAGGATCACTTAAAACATTATAAGCATCATTAACATCAATAAATTTTTTTTCTGCCATTTTTTTACTTTCTTCACTTTCAGAATTTCTATCTGGATGATATTTCAAAGCCATTTTACGATAAGCTTTCTTTATTGTTTTCTCATCTGCATTTCTATCAATTTCTAAAATTTTATAATAATCTCTTTTTTTAACTTGTTTTTCAATATTTTTTAAATAGTTTAAATAATTTATTGCATCTTGATTTGATGGATCTAATTTTTTTGCTGTTGAATAATCATTTCTTGCATCATCATACATTTTTAATTCTTCATAAACTTTTCCTCTTTTTAAATATCCTCCTATGTAATTGGGATTTAGTTTTATTGATGAATTCGTATCTTTCAATGCTTCTGTTATTTTATTTTGTTTTTTGTAACATAAAGCACGATTTGCATATATTATTGATGTAAATTTTTTATTTTTTGGATCAAATTCTAGTAATTTAGTATATTCTTCTATTGCTTCGTTGTATTTTCCTTCTTTAAAAAGTTTTGTTGATTTATCTTTTATTGTTTTTATTTCTGTTATTTTCTTTTTTAAATCATTATATTTTGAACTGTCATTTGATTTATTTTGAAGGATTAAAAGTTGTTTTTTTGCTTTATCATATTGACCATCATAATATAAACATAATGTTGCATAATAGTCAAATTCTTCATATTTTATTCTTTCATCTGTTGTTACTTTATTTTGTATAAATGATATTGCTTCTAGTAATTTTACATTTTCAATCAAACAATTTATATATTCTAATTTTAATTCTGTATATTCACTTGATTCATTTAATAATCTTAAACAAATTTCTTCTACTTTATTCCAATCTTCTTTTACTTTATATTCTTTTATTAATTCATAATCTTCTATTAAATGTTTTACTTTATCAATATCATTTTTATGAGATGATTCTCTTGGTTCTAAATTAGCACATTTTTCTAATAAAATTAAACTTTCTCCATAATTTCCTAATATTAGATATACACTTTCTAATCTTTTTATGTTTTTTACATTTTTTGGATTTATTTCTAATGATTTTTTATAGTCTTTTATTGCTTCTTTATATCGACCTAAACATTTTAAACATGTTCCTTTATTTGAATATAATACTTCTTGATCTGGTGCTAGTTTTATTGCTTCGTTGTATAAATCTATTGCTCTTTCATAATTTTTAGATTTAAAAAATATATTTCCTTTTTCTTTTAATGTTTCCCATTCTGTCATTATTTATTATAATGGAAGATAATATGTTAAAAAAATATTTTTATTAATTATTTATTAAGAGGAAAATAAAAAATATAATTAAATAAAATTTTTGTAAATATGGAAATAAAAGTTAAGTAAATAATTAAATTTTGTCAAAAAATCCTTTAAAAGTAATAAAAAATAAATTTTCATTAAAATAAATATTTCAAAAAAAAAGAATAAAAAATAAAAAAAAATAATAAGACTAATATATTATTTACTAAAAAAAATTTATTTTTTACTATCAGCAGAACTATCAATTTCTTTTAAACACTGTTTATAAAATTTCTCAGCAACTTGATCAGCCCCTTCCAATTTTTTACATAAATAAATATAATGAATTTTAGCATCATCTCCATTTCCTTTTGAAATTTTAATAGTTTTAATTTCAAATTTTAAAAACTTCCTTTGAAAATGAAAAGTTCTATTTTTAGGTTCCCCATAAGAAATTGCCATATAATACCCTCCAACTAAAAAAAATAAAAAAAAAATAAAAAAAAAAATTACCTTTTAAAACTCTAATAACTTCCTTTAACATTTTTGCCACATTTAAAAAAGCATAATCACCACATAATAAAGCATCAATAGTACTTTTATCAACAGCTAAATCAACACTTGAATTATTAAAATTTAAATTTCTAACATCCATAACTTGAAAAGTCATTTCTGGTCTTTTAATATTTCTATTTTTCATTATTTGAATTACATTATTTGATATATCGATATTATCAATATTATGAAAACCATCATCATACATATTTTCACAAAATGGAGAATTTCCACATCCTAAATTTAATATTCTTGAATTTTCTTTTGATAAATTTAATTTTTGAATTGTTGGTTTTAAACTTTTGTAATCTTCTAACCAGTCAAATGAACCTTTTGGATCTTTATATCTATCTTCCCAATATTTTGGATCTCCATAATTTGGCATTTTTTGAAAATGGAATTATATATTTTTTTAATGAAAATATAATTTTATAATATATGTAAAAATTATTTTTTTTAAATATTATTTTTCTATTTTCAAAAAAATATCAAAATAAAAATATCAAAAAAATAATAAATATTTAAATCATAATTGGAGTAAATTCTTCTTTTATTTGATCATATTTTATTAAAATTCCAAAATTAGTTAAATTATAAACATCATCATAAGTATCAAAACCATAATTAATAAAAGATAAATGAGTATATGAACTAGGAAAATTAAGATTTTGAAAAACAGAAATTGATTTAGTCTTAATACAATAATATAAAACTTCCTTAGATTCCATACCATTATTTCCAATTCCTCCAATTAATAAAATTCCATCTTTATTATTCATTGAATAAGGTATACAAGATAAATTTTGTTTTTGATATAAATTCATATTACTTGAAGTTAATTTAAAAGTAATTTCTTCCCATTTATTTTTAAATTCTTTTAAATCTAATTTTTCAATAGAAGTAATATATTTATCACTTTTAGTATTATAACCAAAAAAAACATATAAAATTTTTTCATTAAATAAACAAGGAGAAGCTCCTTCTCTTTGTATATGTAAATCTTTTAATTCAATAATTTTATTATTATTTAAATTTAATATTTCACAACTTGTAGTTTTTGAACCAGAAATAAAAGCAATTGAATTTAATGATGGAATATAAATTGAAGTATGATTTGAACGTGCTTTTTTTAAATTTGTCATTTCTATATATTCACATTTTTTTTCTCCTGTTCTTTGTATTCTTATTATTTTTTTTAATTCTTTTGCATTTGAGTCTCTTCCTCCACTTATATATGAGAAAGGGGGAATATTTATAAATGAGAATAATAATGGTAATTTTTTATCTAAATCTATTTTTTCTTTTATTTTTAAATATATATTATATGTATTATAATAATTTGAATTTGGATAAAAACATGAAAATTCTATTAAATTTCTTTCTTTGTAATCTAATTTTTTTATTTCATCTTCTAATTCATTTTTTGGAATGTTGTTTTTATATTTTTGATATATTGCTTTTAATTTTGGATTATTGTTATTCATATTTTTAATGATATTTGGATTTTGTTTTAAATTATTTAATAAATTATTATTTAAATTATCTTTAGGAGAATTTATATTATTATTGTTTAAATCATCTTTAACATTTATTTCACCTTTCTGATTAATATTTTGTTTCATTACTTCTAAAATTTCATTATTATTCTCATCATCAAAAACTTGTCCTTTATATTGATTTAAATTAACTTCTAAATCAATTAGTAAAAATTCAAAATTTGAAGAATCATCATCTTCTTCCATTATTCCTTCATTTAATGCATTTGATATTGATAATTGATTTTTTTCTATCATTGGAGGTTGAAATTCGATTTTTTCTTCATTTGATAAATTCTTTTTTATTTCTTCTATTATTTCTTCTGGGCTTTTTGTTTTTATTTTTTGTTGTTTTTTTTTTTCGAATTCTAGTTCTTTTTTTTCTTCTTCTTTTTTCTCTTGTTTTATATTTTCTTTTTTTTCTTCGATTTTTTTTTCTTTTTTTATTTTATAATCTAAATCTATATTATTATCATTATTTAATTCTGCTGATTCTTTGTTTATTATTGTTGAGCCAAGTATTTCAAATGATATAAGATTATTTTCTATTTTAAATTCATTACTTATTATAATTTTATGATTGTTATTTTTTATTTCTTCAATATTATTTTTTAACTCATTTAAGAAATTATTTTTTATTTCTTCAAATTGTTGTTTGATTAATTTAATTGTATTCTCAATATTTTGAAAATTATTTAATAGACAGTCATTCATTATTTTATTATATGATTCTTCTGTTTTATCTTGAATTTCTTTTAATTTGATAAAATTAATATCAATTTTATTTTCAAGCATGTGACTCATAAATTTAAAAAAAAATAATTTTATAATTTTTTTTAAAATATAAATAAATATATTTATTATTATATATATAAATTTAATAATAAATATATAATTTTAAAATAATAAATTAATATATATTTTATAAAAATTCAAAAAGAATAAATTAATCATTATTCAAAAATTTAAAATTTAAAATTAGAAAAATATAAAAAAATCAAATGATGAAACAAAAAACAAAATCTGAAATAAAGATAATAATAATAGGGAAATTTAATACTGGAAAAACATCATTTTGTAGAATGTGGTTAAAAAATGAATTTCCCATTGAATATAAAGCAACAATAAATACAGATTTCAATTATAAAATAAAAGAATATAAACATAATATTTATAAAGTACAAATTTGGGATATTGGAGGTCAAGATAGATATATTGGAATGACAAAAGTTTTATCAAAAAATTCACATGGTTGTATTATATTTTGTGATATTACAGATAAAAGGTCTTTAGATGAGTAAATTTTTATTTATTTTTTATAATTATAGTACTTTAAAATGGAAAAAAAATATTGATGAAAATACTAGATTTATAGATGATAGTTTTTTACCTTGTGTTTTAGTACAAAATAAAATTGATTTAGTTAATGAAAATGTTATTAAAAATGATAAAAGTTTTATTGATTTTGCTAAAAGAAATAATTTTATTAAATGTTTTAGAACTAGTGTTAAAAAGAAAATTAATGTTGATGAAGTAATGGATTTTTTAATTGAATATATTATAAATAAATTGGAAGAAGTTAATATGAAAAATATTAATAAAACTAATGAAAAGATTAATAAAATTATTTTGACTACTGAAAGTTTAGAAGGAAATAGAGATATTAATAATGATTTACAAGCTACTAATTGTTGTTCTGATTCAATAAAGTTAGAAAAAAAAAATGATAATAGAAATAATAGACTTAGTGATAATTCTAATTCTACAAATGGAATTTCAGATGAAGAGAAAAAAGAAATTGATTAAAAAAATTCATAATATAAAAAAAAATTAAAAATTATTTTTTTAAATAATATTATAATATTAAAAAAAAATAAAAAAAATTAAATTAAAAATATTAAAAATCATTTAAAACATAATTCTTAAATAAAAAAAATGTTTACTCGTTTAAGTAACATTAATAGTCAAAACGATGAAGACATAGTAGCAGCAACAGAATTTTTCAGAGCAATAAAAGAAAAAAATTCATCATTACTCCTAGAATACTTTGGTAACCCATCAATAAAAATATGGCAATATAAAGAAGCTGATGGTTACACATGTCTCCATCGAAGTGTCTTCATGGATTCATTCGAAATAACAAAATTAATAATAGAAGAAATAAAAAAAAGATTAGGATTTGGTCAATCAAACCAATTATCAAAATTCATGAATGAAAAAACTTCAGAAGGTTACACAGCATTACATTACGCATCATGTAAAGGAAATATTCAAATAGCAAAATTTCTAATAGAAAATGGAGCTACTGTAGAAGCAACAACAAATAGAGGAAAAAATGTAATGCATTTATCAGCTGAAAGTAATCAACCTTCAATAATGGTTTATTTCATTCATTATCAAGCACAAGATGTTTTCTCAATTGATGAATGTGGATCTACACCATTACATTGGGCTTGTTATTCAGGAGCAGAAGAAACCGTATCATTTTTATTATCTTTGAAAGTTTGTATTGATGCTAAAGATAAGGAAGGTTATACTCCTTTGCATTTAGCAGTTCAGTCTGTTAAGGAAAAAATTGTATTGAAATTATTACAAAATGGAGCTGATAAAAATATTAAAAATTTACATGGTGAAACTCCTCTTGATATTGCAGTAAAGAAAAAATATTATAAAATTATTTCTATTTTAGATGAACAAGATTTTAACCCTCTTTGTACTTTAGAAATGCCTGTAAATTATATTCATCCTGAAAATATTTATAAAAAATTTATTTGGTTGTTAATTATTATTCCAGAATTTTTTACTGTTTTTTTAATTTTGCCATTTATGAATGATGATCAATATCAATATTCTATTTTTGTTAATTTAATTTTATTTAGTTTGAGTTTAATTTCATATTTTTTATTGTTAACTTTTGAATCTGGGTATGCTAAAAATGATGATTTAATTAAAGATGCAAATGGTGAAAATCCTTTGAAATTTTTAATAGATCAAAATGAAGATATTAAGAAATTTTGTCCTATTTGTTATATTAGAAAATGTAGTAATATTAAACATTGTTTTATTTGTGATAAATGTGTAGAAGGATTTGAACACCATTGTTTTTGGTTAAATAAATGTATTGGGAAAGGAAATAAAGTTCCTTATGTTATTTTTATTATTGTTAATTTATTTTATGCTTTATTTTCAGTTTATATTAGTTGTTTGTGCATTTTTAGTGATTTTAATATTATTGAACATTCTAATTTTTTCTTTTGGATTAATAGTGATACTGATTTTAATGGTTTTAGAATTTTGGGTAGTGCTTTTGTTTTATGTTATTCTATTATCCTTTCTTTTCCTCTTTTTTTCCTTTTTTTAATTAAAATTTTTAAAATGTTAGGTTGGTTTAAAAAGAAAAATTTAGAAGATGAACTTGTTAATAAAAATAAAAAAATTATTGATAGTGAAAAAAGTGAATTGTATATTGAAATGAATAAACATGAGGAGTTGTTAAATAAAGAAAATGAAATGGGTGAAAATGATAATATTGATGATAATCTTTTACTTAATAATAATATTATAAATAATGATAATGATGATAAAGAAAGAAATTTTTCTAATAAAAAAAATAATATTAATAATAATAATATTGAAAATGATAATAATAATATAATTAATAATGAAAAAGATGATATTATTATAAATAATAATGATAATAAAAAAGAAGAAGAAGAAGAAAAATTAAACCAAGATGAATAAATTATTATATTTTTGTTTTATAATAGATTTAATCTTTTTAAATTAATAGTAAATTAAATATTAATTCATTTATAAAAAATATTTTTAATTTTTCAAAATAAAAAAAAATATTCAAATAAAAAAAATTATTTTTCATATGTTTTAATTAAATCATTACTGTTATTTTCATATTTATCTAATATTTTTAAAAAATCTGTTTTGTTTATATAACCATATTTATTTATTTTACTATTATTATTATAATATGAATTAGAAAAAAAAGAATTTTTAGTATATCCAAAATCATTATTATCATCTTTATCTTTATTTAAATAAAAATAATAAGTTTTATTTAACATCGGTGGTAATTTAAATTTATTTTTTTTTTTAAACTTTCCTTTTAATCCTTCTTTAAGTTTTAAATAATCATTTTCTTCAGATTTATTTTTATTATTATTATCCAAATTTTCGTATTCATTAATAATTTTTTTTGCATTTTTTAAAGGAGAAGGTTTAAATCTAAAATTTAAATTTGTATTTCTTAAAAATCTCTTTTGAGAAATATGAGGAATAATTACTAATTTATCAGGATCTTTTAATATTTTTCCTTTTTTATTTATAAAACCTAATCCAAGTAAATGATTTTTTGTTATTTGACTTGTTAAAAAATTATAACAATTTTTATCTAATAATGCATTATATTCTTTTGGTTTTTTATAATTTAAATTAGAAAAATCTAAATTAAATCCATTTTCTCTTTTTTTATTTTCTTCAATTTCTAATAATGCTTTTTTTTTTTTTATAATAATTTTCCTTTTTTTCTTTGTTGAAACTGTAACATTATAAAAATCTAAATCAGTAATATAATTAATATTTCTTTTAGTTAATTCAATCATATTCCTTAAACTTAATAAAGCGGCATTAATACAAGTTTTAAAGGTTTTATCATGTAAAAATCTTGATAAAAAGCTTCCAATAAATATACTTAAATAATAATTATAATTTTTATTTATTATATTTTTATTTTCTTCTTTATTTCCTTTATATATATCATTACAATTGTATTCTTCTTCATATGAAATATCCATTTTTGTTCCTTCTTGTTTATATATTTTTACCTTTGTCAAATTATCGATTAATATTGTTGTTCTTTCTATATTTTTTCTCTTTTTTTCATTATCTAATCCGATGTAATCTAAATCTGGTTTTTTAGTTTTTTTTATATTATTTATTTCTTTTTGACTTTTAAAAATACTATAATAAATATCATAAAAATGATTTAATGTGAATCTATCACTTATAATACAGTCTGTTAAGTCTATTATTTTCTTTAATGAATTTATTAATTCAGTATTACTTGATTCATTTATACAATCTTTAGAAATATTAGTAATAATTTTTAATTTTGAATTATTTAATATTAATAATTTATAAAATAAAGCAATATCATATGGAGATTCATCTTCAATTTTAATCATATCATCAAAATTTGAAATAAAATAATTGCATTTACCAAAATTATAATTTAATCTATAAAATAAATTTTTATCTATATTTTTATCAGTTTCATCAGGAATTTCATTATTATCTATAATTTGAAAAATTTTACTTTCTATTATATTATCATTTTCATCTTCTAAGATTTGTATAATAAAATTGATTTTTGATTGTATATCATATATTTTATTTTCAATTATAAAAAAATAATTTTTACCACATATTTGTTCAATTATTAATTTAATAAATTGTCTTTCTTCTGAAAATTCTATTTTATTTAATAATATTAATTCAACAAATAATTTTTCTTTAAAAGCTCTATTTATAAATAATAATATATTTGTGAATTTATCTTGAGATGAAAGAGATATATAATTTAAATAATTAATATTTGGTTTGTCATTTTTTTCTTCATTACTATTCTCATAACTTTCTTCTGTTTTATCAAAATTATCTGGAAAAAATAATTGTTTTAAATCTTCAACTTTATTATAATCTGAAATATTGAATTTAAAATATTCAGCTTCTGATTTTCTTAAAGTAAGATTTAAATCAATATCTAATTTTCCTATTGCACAAATATTATTTATTGACATACTATAAAAAATGTATTTAATTATTTAATGTTTTTTAATTATTTATTAAAATTAATCTAAAAAATGAAACAATATTGAGATAAAGGAAAATATTATATCTAAATAATAATATATAAATTTAAATATGACTGATTTTTATATATATAATTGAGTTAATAAAATATATTTTATTGTAATTTAAATAATAAAACATTGTATATTGTATTTGGGTTAATATATAATCATTTTATAAATACTTTTTATAGATATAAAATATGGAAATATAAATCACATTTTTAAGAAATTTTATATATTCAATGATATTATATCAATAAAATATATTATTCTATAAATGAAGAAGATTTGGATATGGTTGGTAAAGAAGTGCGGATGGCACTTTGATATTCCCGACAAAAAGGAGCGTCCGGAAGTGATGCATTGTGTAGTGGTGGTGGCTCCCCATACCTCCTTCGACGACTTTTTGATAGGAGCGGCCGTGCTATGGGCAGCTGGCTCCAAACCCCGCATATTCGTAAAAAAAGAATATTTCAATTTCCTCACCCGACCGTTGCTGAAGGGGATGGGACTAGTGCCCGTGGACCGCGGAAACCGTCACAACAACCTAGTGCCTCGTGCGGTAGAGCTGCTGAGGGAAGAGAACGACGTGTGTGTGGTGATTACTCCAGAAGCCACCCGCAAACCCGTGAAACGGTTCAAAAGAGGGTTCTACGAGATAGCCACACAGGCGGGCGTGCCAATCATGCTGGGGTTTATGGACTTTAAAGAGAAACGCGCCGGATACGGCCCAACCATAATACCCAGCGGCGACTATGAGGCCGACCTGGCCAAGATGATGGACTTTTTCCTCCCGGTGCACCCCAAACATCCTGAAGGATGGTATTGGAGCGAACAACAAATCGACAATCAATAACTCACTTCACCGATATAAAGAAAAACACTATGATAAGAAGAATCTACGTTGAAAAGAAACCCGACTTTGCCATCGTTGCCAAGGAACTGAAGAACGAAATGGCAGAATATCTGGGAATAGCTGCAGAGAATGTGAGAGCACTGATGCGCTACGACATTGAAAACCTCTCGGATGAAACTTACGAAAAGGCCAAAGTGACAGTCTTTTCGGAGCCACCCGTTGACAACATATAC
>JAJJLH010002478.1:0-20467 GCA_023806865.1 Isotricha sp. YL-2021a | reverse complement strand
AGATATTCTCCTGGGTTTTTAAATTTACAAATTATAATATTATTAATTTTAAATGGAATAAAAAAAAAAAATTATTTATTTATACAATAAAAATTATACAATGAATAGCATTTTAGATGTTCATAATAAAAATATTTCATTTGATCATAACTTTTATTTAATAATAGGCTTTGAATAAATTCTTTTCTTGATATTATCCTATATTTTCTTTCAATTATATTATCAATATCAATTTCATTTTGATTAATTAAAATTTTATTACCTGAAACCCAGAATATAATTATAAATATCATATCTTCAATATTTTCTTTTGTCAAATTTTTATATGAAACTAATCTTAATTCATTTAACTTTGAAATACAATTATAAACACAAAATTTGATTTGTTCATTTAAATTAATTTTATAATCCTCAATATCATTTTTAAATACAGGAATTTTAGGTTCTAAAAAATCAGTTAAATAAATTAACTCAGTTTCAATATAAATTTCATTTTCCATCATAATATATTTAATTTCACTTTCATAATATAAAACAATATCTTTAACTTTAATTAATATTTCTTTGAAAAAATTACAATCTATAAAATAAAATTTAGAAAATTTTTTTTCTTTAAAGATATTATTTTCATAAAAATATTCTTCACTAATTAAATAAATTGAAGAAATAAAAGATTTTTGCATAGGTGTAAAGTATGAAACTAATTCATATAATTTATAAATAAATGATTTTTCATACATATCTTTATCTCTTCTTTGCTTCTCATAAAGAGTCATATTTTTTTTATTAATTTCTTTTTCAATATTATTCGAACATTGATTTAAATATTCATAAAATTCAATATTAATAATATTTCTTATTTTATATGAATAATATTCATCATAAATTTCTTTTAATCTAATTAGAATATTACTTTTTTTCCTTAATTCATGTTTTTTAAGAAAGGTTGGTGATATTTTTTCTCCTATAAAATTTGAAGTTTCACCAGCTTTTTGAAAATCTACTTCTACACTATGATAAAATGCAAATTTTTCTAATTCTTCAATATCAAATATTCCTATATTTTTATATTGTTCATATTTAAATAATTTACTAATGAATGCTAAATAACTTCTATTTACTTCTGGAAGTTTATAATTAGAATGGAAAAATTTATGAAAATCTAAACATCTTTCTTTGAAAGATAAATTTTTATTATTAATATCTCTTGTCATATTATAATCATCTGTTTTAACTTTGAAATATAAATTTCTAATTCTTTTTCCATTTTCTTTTATATGATATCTTAAATTAATATTATCTGGAATTTTTTCTCCATTTTTTAGGGGAATAAATCTATCAGAAAAATCTCTTTCTTCAATATGTAATAATTTTTTTTCCCAACAAACCCAATATATATCTCCATCTAAATCACTACCTGTTATTTTACTTGGAATAGGAATTTTACCTTTAGAAGGAAAAATAATGACATTATAAAATAAATTTTTAAATTCTTCTTTATAAATTGCATGAACTTTTTGTAAATCATAAATAGATAAACAAGGATTTTTTGTTATTAAAACATCTCCAGTAATAATTTTTCTTTTTCCTGAATTATCATTACATAATTGAATAAAAACTTCATTTGTTCCTAATAAATTATCAAAATCACATACTCCTATTAAAAATGCACATTTTTTCATATGAAAACGATATTTTTTACTAATATTACATAATCTATTATAAATATATGTACTTTTAGCAATTTTAGACATATAATCTTTTTGTATTTTAAGTATTTTATTTTCTTTTTCAATATCTTTTAAGACTTTTGAAAATTTTTCATCTTTAATTAAATTTTTATTATTTTTATAATTTCTATAATTAAAAACTTCTTTTTTAGCAATTGAAATAAATAATTTTTTTTTTTATTCCATTTAAAATTAATAATATTATAATTTGTAAATTTAAAAACCCAGGAGAATATCTTGAAAATCTAATAATTTCTAAATCATCTGTATTTTCACATTTAAATTTAACCATTGATTCAGTTAATAATATTTTTCTCCCTTCTATTTTTTCATTAATAACTAATACACCTTTTGCTCCTTTAAATCTTATTTGAATAGCAGAAGCAAAAATTCCTTTATTTAATTTATGACATACATCAATCATTAATTCTTTAGAAATCATACCACATCCATCATTAAAAACATATTTTCCATCTTCAGATTTTAAATCAGGAATTATTTCATATTGAAATGGAAAATTATATGCATTTGTTGAAGTAAAATTTTGACTAAATCTACTTAATAATTTTGAAAAAGGAATTTTTGAATTTTGTAATAATTCACTTGATCCTAATTCTTTATAATAAATATCTTTTTTTAAATTACTTTCATTGTGTTCTAATAACCAAAGTGTATTACTTCTCATACAATTTGTTGGATTTAAAAAAAAATCATATTGAACTTCACTTAATTTTAATCCTAAATTAAATACTAAATCATATAAAGATGAAAGTTTTGATTTTTTATTAAAATCTTTGAAATCTGTTGTTGTATATAATTGATTATCATTTTCATCTTTAAATTCTATTTTTATAAAATTATTATTATGATAATATAAACGAAGAAATCGAGAACTTTGATGAAACATTTCTTTTCTAATTTTTATTCTAGATGGGGTAACACTTATATGTTTGAGAATAAAAAATGAATTTAAATTTTTATCTTTTCTAATATCAGAATTGTATTTTTTTATTTTGAAATTTTTTTGAAAATTTTCATAAATTGAAATTACACTTTCAAATTTATTTTTTTGTAAATTTTCACAAATATTTGCATAAGTAATATAATTTGAATAAAAATTGCCTTTATTTATTCTATTTATCTTCTCATTTAAACTAGAAATTCGTTGAAAGAAATCATTTGAATTAAATAGTTTCAAATCTTTAAATATAATATCATTTTTCCTACATAAAAAAAAAATTTGATTTTTTACTTCATCAATTTCTTTTTCTTGAACATCTTTAATTAAAATATTTCTAAAAGGACAATCAAAACATCTTAAATTATTATCTTTATTATAATTATTTATAAGATAATAAGAAGGAATATCTTCATTTCCTTCTATAAACCTTGGAGGATAAGTAAATGATATTATAATATTATTTATATCATTTTTTTTGTTTGAATTTTTGAAATTTAAATTATTTATATTTTGAATTAAGATTAGATTAGGATAATTATCTATTACATTAAAAATACATTTCATATTTTTTTCTTTTTCATTAAATGATATATGTAAAAATTTATCATGTTTAATTGACATTGTTTGTTTTAAACAAGTAATAATTTCATAAAATGAATTATTTGACTGTTCAATAAAACCAAAAGAAATTTTTTTATTTTCAAATAAAAGTCTAGGAATTAATGAAAAATTAGTTTCTTCATCAGAATAACAATCACTTTCATTTTCACTTAAATATTGATTATTCATAAAAAAATCAATATGCAAAGCATTATCTTCTTCAATTCTATTCATAAATTATATTTAAATTTAATTATTTAATCATTTTATATGTTTCATAAGCAATTTTTCTACTTGAGTATTTTAAGTTTATTGAGAGTTTAATTAGATATTGACATCTAGACAATAAAAATCAATATTTTCAGTTCATTTGTTTACTTATTTTTATTTTATATATAGTACAAAAATTTGGTTTTTGTATAAAAGAAAATAAGAATTTGAAATTGTTTTTAAAAAAATTAAATTTTAAATTTTAAAAAAAAAAAATTTTTTTAATTCAAAATTTATAAATAAAAAATTATTTTAACTATAAATTCAAAATTATATTATTATAAAAATAATAAAATCATTTATATTAACCTGATGTAGGTATTTCAGAAGTATTTCTTTCTATAGGTAATTCCTTTTTTTTATGTTTTTGTAAAAGAGGTAAAATTCTATTATATGCTTCATAAATTTCATTTCTTTCTTTAGCTCCAGTTAAAACAATTTTTCCAGAGACAAAAATTAATAAAACAATTTTAGGGTCAACCATTTTAAAAATTAACCCAGGGAAAACTTCAGGTTCATAAGAACAATGTTTATGTTGTGTACTAAGTCCTTCTAATGAAATTTTAAAACCAACATCACAAGAACCAACAATATTTTGTATTTTAAAAGAACTAAATTTAACATTATAATTTAATTTCTGAATAATTTTAGCATATTGTCTTGCAGCTTTTCTTGATTCTTCTTCACTTTTTGCTCCAGTACAAACCATTTTACCACTTGCAAAAATTAATGCAGTGGTTTTAGGATCTCTTATTCTCATAATAACAGCTGCAAATCTTTTAGGATTATATTCAGCATTTTTTGCTTTTAAAGCAATATTTCTTAAATCAAGTTTACATTTTAAATCAGCAGTTGATACTATATTTTGTAACATAGGTTTATTATCACCTAAATTATTAAAATTTGTATTATTTGAATTTGTTAATGAAAATTCATTATTTAAACTATGATTATTATTTGTACTATGAGTTAATTTTGCTCTTGGTGTCATTGAAATTTGTTTTTGATTTATTTTATTTTCATAATTTGAATTTGAAATATTTGGTGATGCTGCTGATGTTATATTTTGATAATTTATTGTTTCTTTTTGATAAGCAGGAGAAAAAGCTTGTGCAAAATTTGATGGGTTTAAATTATTCATTGGATGATACATATGTTCTATAAATACAGGATTTTGTCCTTGAATATAATCATTTGGAGATAGTAATTGTTGATTTGATTGAATATTTGATAAATGATTATTTGGATTATTTAAACTATTACTCATTTGATTTGGTGTCTCTGAATTTAAATTATATTGAGGAGTACTACTTAATAAATTAAATTTTCCTGCATAATATCTATTTGATTCATTATCCATTTTTTTTTTTGATTTTTATTTATAAATTATTTTTTATTTTTTTGGTATAAATAGGTTTTGATTTTTCTTAATTTTATTTTAAAGTTTGAAAATTGTTATTTTTTTATTATTTTGATTAATTTTTATTATATATTTTTTATTTTTATTTAATGTGAAAATGATGTTATAAAACTTAATTAGGGTTAGTTTTTAATTTTAGGTTATATACTTTTTTTGGGAAAAGAAAGTTAAAAAGTAAATTGGATTTTTGTATAATTTTATAATTTATAATTTTTTAACTATGTTATAAAAAAAATTTCTTTATTGATTAATAATTTTATTTTGGATTTTTTTGATAAATTTTGGAATATTAATTTTTTTTATTTTTTTTTAATATTATTCCTTTATATTTTAATAAAAATATATTTTTAGAAAATTAAATGATAATTCATTAATTAAAAATAAAACAAAGTTCTTTTATTTAATTTTTATTTGAATAATGAACAACTGATTTATATTTTTGTAAATCCCCTAGATTTAAATTAATTTGTTTATCATTTGCTTTTTCTTCTAATTCTTTTATTTTTTTTCTATTCCACCAATTAGATAAGAAAGGAACAAATAATTTTTCAAGACTAAAAGAAATAAGAAAATAACATAAACAAATAACAAATATTATAACTCTAAAAAATTCATCACTAAATTTATTAGTTAAAATATCATCAAAATTAAATAATGACATTAAATCCATAGAATAATCATCTGGATTTAAAATAATAAAACTTGAATAAATAAACCAAGCAATCATAAAAATAGTCAAAGGAATATTAGTATAAAAATTTTTTTTAAAAGGTTTAGAAATAGCAAAAACAAAAGCACAAGTCAAATATTCAATATTACTAATTAAAAAAATAACAGTATTTTCAGGACATTCATAAACATCATCATCACTAAATTTACACATAGGTCCTTTATACCAATTTCTTCTTTTTAAAAAATAAAGTCCAACAATTAAAAAAGTAAAAGAAGTTATAGTTTGCATTAATAAAGAAATAATAATAGTAAAACTAACTAAATTTCCAGTTGGTTTATGATGTGTTAACTTTCTATAAGGTTCAGTTAAAGGATATAAACTTGCAAGAGGTAAAACAATAAAAATATCAACAGAAATACTTTGTACATTAGTTAAATAACTTTGATTCATAATTAATAAAACAATAGTAAAAAATTGAATAATAGAATAAATCATTAAAAATTTAAAAGTTTGAATAGAACAAACAAGAGAAGATTTACATTCTTTTAATAATTTAGGTAAACATGAAATATCATTTACAGTTGATGTAAATGATGCTGCAATTGTTGATTCTTCTTTTGATAATGATACACCAACATCAGCAGTTCTTAATGCTATATTATCATTAGCTCCATTTCCACACATACAAACTGTTAAATTTTCTTCTCTTAATGATAATATTAAATTTGCTTTTTGTTCTGGTTCCATTCCTGCGAAAATTTTACCGTATTGAAGTATTGTTTTAAAAACTTCGGAATAAACTTTATATTTTGGTTGATGTGTTTCTTTATATTTTTTACTTAATTTGTAGAAAAAATCAAATGTTTGTCCACTTAATGCAATTACATAATTTTCTTCAAAATCTTCAAAAGGATATTCTTGTATGTCAATATTTAATAAAAGTGAATCATTTGATATACTTGAATCATTATTAAATGTAATATTTGTTTTATTTTGATTATAAAATGATGATTGTTTTCTTGTTAATGCTAAATTTTCAGGAGGAAATCTATGTAAAAATGAATTTCTTAAATCATTTTCACCTGTTGTTGAATTTAAAATAATTTCTGAATTTGATAATTGTCTTAAAAAAGAGAAATTTTCATCTTCAGAATTAAGACTTTCATCTTCTTCTTCATCATCATCAAATCTTTCAATAGTATTCCATGTTAATTTATTATCATCAATTTCACAGGTATATACAACTGCTTCTTTACTAATTAATCCACATTGTTTTGCAACAGAAACTGCAGTTAAAATATAATCTCCTGTTAACATTATCATTTTAATATCTGCTTCATCTAAAATGTTTATTGTTTCTTTTGTTGTTGATTTTAATTTATTTTTAAAAATTACTAAACCTAAAAAAATAAATTTTTTTTCTATTTTTTCTCTTGTTATTTGCTGAGTTTGAAGATATGACATTTTAACTAATCTCATTCCTAATGCATAAACACGTAATCCTTTCATAGAATATTTTTTTAATACTTCATTAAAATCTTCTGGTATTGTTTCAGGAAGGCATAATTCTTTTATTTTTTGAGGTGAACCTTTACAAAATATTTTATAATATTTTTCATTTGGATCTTTAACTATAACTGACATTCTTTGTAATTTAGGTGAAAATCTAAAACTTCTAACAACACCTAATTCATAATGTGATTTAATAATTATATCATCATCTTCATTTTCTTGTATATCATTTAATTTTTCTTCTAAAGTTTTTTCTTGTAATGGTCTCAAATAAATTTTAATTATTTGAGAATTTCCATAATCATTTTCTACAATTTTCCATTTTGAACTTTCTAACATTTTCAAATCAAATTCATCACCAATTACTTTTCCATTATATATTGTAGCTGTATGACAAGTTGCCATACATTCAATAAAAAATTGATTTAAATCTTCATTTTTACTTTTTTTACCAGATTTACTTTTTTCTTTATAATATTCAAAAGCTCTTCTTGATAATTTATTAGTAGAAGTTTCTAAATCACCAAAATCAAAATCACCTTCTTTATTAATTAAAATAGGTCTAAAACCAAAAATTTCTAAATTTTCTTCTGTTAGAGTGCCAGTTTTATCTAAGCATAAAACATTTATTTTCCCAGTAATATTAACTTTAAATCTATTTATACAAATAATTCCTTCTTTTCTTAATCTTGCAATACATAAAGATGTTCCTATTTGTAAACAAGTAGGTAATGAAGGTGGAATAGTAGTTGTTATTAAATCAAGACATCTTATTAATATTTCATATTTTGATTCTCCTAATTTAATTAAAAATGGAATTATTATTAGTAATCCTATTAAAGATACTATTCCCATAAATAAGATATATTTTTCTGAATCACTTACAAATTCAAATTCTTCATTTTCAGAACAAAAAGTTGCTCTTATTAAATTTCCTTTCCATGTATTAAATCCAGTTGAATCAACTAAAGCATAAACTTTATCATTTTTTTTTTTTGAAATTTTTTGTATAATTTGAGTACCAGAAAATAAAAAATTTCTTTCTTCTTTTTCTTCAATAAACATTTCTTTACTATTAGGAATAGCATTTTTTATAATAGGAGTATTTTCACCTGTTAACATTACTTCATTCATATATACAGTACCAGATAATAAAATTGCATCACATGGCATTAATTGATTTTCTTCAGGAAGTTCAAATAAATCACCAGGGACTAATTCTTTACTAGATACTATTTTTTTATATTTAGTGCCATCATCATTTTTTCTAACTACTTTAATTGAACATGAATATTTTGCTAATTTTTGTATTAATAATTGATTTCTTCTTTCTTCAAATGCATTTGTCATTAAAGAAAATATTGTTGTTATTGTAATAATTGTTGCATATAATTCGTATTCATCAATATACCATAATATAATTGAAAATAAATCAAAAAGATAAAATGGATCTTCTAATTCTTCATATAAGAATTTGAAATATGAACCTATTTTAAGTTTTATATCACATTCTCCAAAGATTTTTCTTTGGATTTCAATATCTGAATTATATAATCCTTGAGTACATTTACTATGAATTGATCTATATGTTGTATTTAATTTATATTTTAAACTTTGGAAAGAATCTAATGATGATATATAAATATATCTAAAAAATTTATAATTGAATTGATATATTTCTTTTGAGTCAAATGGGATATTTGTATCATATTCTGTTTGAATAAAAGTTTTTTCAGTTTGGTTTAAAGTTGTTATTTTTAATTTTTTGACTGTTATATCGCCATTATTTCCATAAACTGCTATATATTTTGCTTGAGATAAAACACATGGCTTATATATAAATATTAACTTTAAAGATGGAAACCAAATAAAAAATAAACTGAAAATACCTAAAGTTATAATATTGAGAAATATATATATAATAAACAAAGGACAATTTATTTTGACGGGAAGAAGTTTTTCTATTTTTGCATAATCTTCACACATATCATCATATTGAGAAATATAATATTCTTTTATTCTTACAAATTTTTTATATTCTTTTTTATCATTTGAATATATTGATTCATTTTGTTCTTCATAATTACCTTCTGCAATAATAGGTAATTCCATAGCTTTAATATTCCCTTTATCCATCTCTTAAATTAATAAAACAATAAAAATTTAAATTATATTTATCACAATTAAATTTTTATAAATGAAAATAATATATAATAATTATAAACTTTATATCTCTAATTTAATTCATTAACACTTCAATTTCAATTTTTCCTATTTTTTTATATAAAATTTATTTTATTTAATTATTATCATAAAATCCTATTTTTTTAAAATAAATTACAACATCCATCATCATAATGTCTTCTTCTAGGAGGAGGAGGACCATAAGCACCTGGAGGAGGTCCATACATTGGAGGTGGTCCTCTTGGTGGTCCATACATAGGTGGAGGAGGTCCATACATAGGTGCAGGAGGTCCATACATCGGAGGAGGTGGTCCTCTTCTACCATGATGAAATCCTCCATGCATTGGAGGTGGTCCTCTTGGTGGTCCAAACATTTTTTTATTTTTTATTAATTATTTTCTGCGTTTTTAAGAATTTTTTTTATATCAAAATTTATTAAATTTAATGTTTTTTAATTTGAAAAAGAAATTTTTTTTAATTATTGATTATAAATAAAATATTATATAATTTACTGTTTATTTATTTAAAATATTAAATTTTTCAAATATAATAATTTAAAAAAATTATATTGTATCATCAATTTCATCATATAAACTATCTTTACTTCTTTTATTATTTTTAGGACTTTTTCTTTTTGAATTAGGATTTGATGTTTCTTTTGTACAATCATTTTCACCTCTATGACTATCAATAATATTATTTCTTGCTAATAGTTTTAATTTAATTTTAGTAGGTAAATTATGAACATTATATCTTGTTCCTAAAAATGATAAAGATAAAATAGGTTTAGTTATGTATTGAAATATTTTTTTTTGATCATCCCCCATTAATAAATCTAGTTGCATATCAATTGAATGTGCTCTTCTTAAATAAGTAATTACATCTAAATTATTCATTACATAATCAGTTCCTAAAAAAAAAATTTCATCAATTTTTTCTTTTTTAGCTCTTGATAATTGAGGTGCAATTTTTAATAAAAATAATTTATCAAAAAAAGAAAATTTTATTTTTCTATTATCAATATATTTCTTTTCATTATCACTAGAAAGAATTTCTGTTATATTTCCATTTATATTTGTAGGTGTGTTTGTGTTTGCTGTATTATTTATATTATTATGGATTTTTGTAGAATTTGGTGGTTTGTTAATTTCAATTGACATATGCTTTTTAGGATTTTTTTTTTTTTTATGATTTTTTAAATTAATTTGTTTTTGAAATTCATCTAGTCTAACCTCAAAAAAATTATTAATTAAATATTCAAAATAACTATTTTTTTCATACAATTTTAATATAATTACAGATAACATATAAGTTATATTTATAATACCTCCTACTTGTGCTCCAAGATCTTGTAATTTATAATATTTTCTTTGGAATTTCTCAATCGAATTATCCAATTCAATAGAAAGACTCATAAAAGTATCGGAATCTCTTTCAAAAACAATATTAGACGTAAATTCACTTAATGTAAATGAATTAATTGAATTATTTGATGATAAAAAAAAAGAATCATCACTTTCAATTCTAATATGCCTAATATATTGAATAAATGATATTTTATAACTTTCAGAAATTTTAAAAGATTGTTGTTTTATTCTATAAGAAATTGGATTTTTATAATTTTTGGTACTAACCAAACTATCAATCATATAAAAAGATAAATCTGCAGAATGTAAAAAATTATAAATTTCACTTTCTGAAGCACAATTACCAGTTGAATTATCACAATCAACAAATTTAATTTGTATCATTGTAAACTCATTATTACCCCATCTTTCTTTAATATATAATTCTTCAGATTGTATTGGTGATATACAATAATATCCTTTTAAATTTAAATCTTCAAATAAATCTTTTTTTTCAGTATTATTAAATGCTATGTCACAAGATGTTAATTCAATTGATGATTTAACATTAAAAATTCCACTTTCATTTACATATGTTTTAAATAAAATTCCTTGTGCTTGAAAAATTTTTTTATTTATTTCTGTTATATAATCACTATTTTGTATTCCAATTATGAATTCAAAATTATTAAAATATGTCAATTTTGAAGGATGAGAAAAAGATTCTGTTGATAAATTTACAGAAGGAGAATTCCTTTTCAATAATTGATCTAAAGAAAAAATTATCGTTATAATTGCAGTTAATATTAATATAATTGTTAATAAACCTCCAAAAAAAGTTGGATAAAATGGTTGTTTTATTATAGTTAATGAAGGAGTATATCCAAAAATATCTATTCCTGTAATTATATATTTCATTTTCATCATTATTATTTTTAATAAATATTTATTCTAAAAAAAATAACTTATTTATATAAAGATATAATTTAAATAGTTTATGATTTTTGATTTAATTTTTTGAAATATATTAAATTTCAATTTTAATATTTTTTGTTTAAATAATAGAAAACACCAATAGAAAAAATTACTATTATCACAATATATTTAGTATAATTAGAATTATTTGAATTATCATTTATAGTATTTATATTTTTTTTTATTTTAACATCTTTTTTTTCTTCTTTTGGTAATTCCATACCATAAATTTTATATACTTTTGATTCTAATTCTTTTCTATATTTCAATACTAATTCATTATTATAATCATAAAATCCATTTATTTTAGGAATTTTTAATTCTTCAAATCTTTTTCTTGTATATTCATTCCCAGAAATTTTTAAAAACGTTAAAAATTTTTTTTTCCATTTATCTAAGTCAATTGATCTTACAAAAGATATATGAGTACCATAACTTCTATGTCTTCCTGCACATTCATAGCATATTATTATTCCTAAATACGGAGATGCCCATCTTGGATCTTTTTGACCACAATCAAAACAAATTTTATTAGATGGGATTTTTAATATTTTTTTAAATGCATTATCTCTTTCTTCATAACTTATATTTTCATCCATTACCTTTAAATAAAAAAACATATTATTTAATATATTATTTAAAATATAATTAATTAAAATATATTATATTTAATTTTTTAAATTAAGTTTAAAATGAATAATATTAAATTAGAAGAAAGTTTTATTTATTTAGCTCATGATGATAGAATAATAATAATGAAAAAATTTCCTTCTGGAAAATTAGTTTCTGTCTCTTGTAATATAATAAAGATTTGGGATAATCGATTAGAATTAATATATACAATTGAAATAAAAAAAAGTAATTATATTGCTGATATTTCAATTGAAAATGAAAATTCATTTGTAATTTGTTTAGAAAATAATATAATTCAAATATATAATTATAAAAATAAAGAATGGATATGTATTGAAGAATTTAATGGAAGAAAAAATGAAATAAAAAATAAAATTATAATATCAAAAAAAACATTAAAAATTTTTACAAGTAATTATAAAGGAATAATAGAAATTTATGAAAAAAAAATCTTAAATTCTAAATATCAAGAAGTGAGTATTTTAAAACATGATTATTTTTTAAATACAATGTTATTAATTGAAGATAAAAATATATTAATTTCATCTGGGGAAACTTGTACTATATTATGGAATATTGAAGTTATGAAATTAATATATGAATTTCCCAATGTAAAATGTTTTTCAAAAAATGCAATTGAAAGAATAAATAATGATACAATAGTAATAGGTGATAATTATAAATTATTCTTCTTAAGTTTATCTAAGTTACAAATTTTAAAAAATGTGGAAATTAAAGATAAATGTTATGGTTTATCAAATATTAATTATTTAAATTGTGATTTTTTAATAGGATGCTATAATCAAGAAATTATAGTTTTAAATAATTATAAAATAATTCAAAATATTCAAAAAGCACAAAATAGTATAATATATGGAATATTACAAATTAATGAAACAATAATAGCAACATATTCAATGTGGACAATAAAATTATGGAAAATAGTAAAAAATTAAATAAATAAAAAATAAAAAAAAACAGAGTAAACTGTAATTTCTACTTCAAAATCGGAGCATGTCGTCACGGTGAAAAATGTAACCGTATTCACAACAAGCCAACAATATCACAAACACTTCTTTTCAAAAACCTATATCAAAATCCTCAAACAGCAATCGCAATAGCATCAGGAAACAAAGTAAGTGACGAAGCATTACAAGAAGCATTAACACATTTTGAAAATTTTTACGAAGATATTTTCTTAGAATTAGCAAAACATGGTGAACTTCTTGAATTAAATGTTTGTGATAATTTAGGTGATCATTTAATAGGAAATGTTTATGCTAAATTTTCAACAGAACAAGAAGCTGAGAAAGCATTAAAAGCATTAAATGGAAAATATTATAATGATAAACAAGTTCAATGTGAATATTCTCCAGTTACAAATTTTAAAGAATGTCGTTGTAGACAATATGAAGAAGGTTCATGTGGAAGAGGAGGATATTGTAATTTTCTTCATTTAAAGTATGTTTCTAAAAATTTTAGAAAAAGCCTTTTTCAACAAATGTATGCTGAACATCCTGAATATGGAAGAAGGAGAAGTTCTGAAAGGAAAAAAAGAAAACATAGACATAGTGAAAGTGAAAGTAGTTTAGATAGTTTTGATAGTGGAAAAATACACATAAATACTACTCCAAATATTAATTATATTCATAGAAATGAATTAATGTTTAAAGATGTAAATGAATTTAATGAACATATGAATAATATTACTGATAAAATTATTATTTCTATGAAAAATTATAATGATATAAGAAGAAATATTAATTATAGAAAAGATTTAATAAAAAGTATGAGTAAAGACAATTATGATAAAATAAAAGAAAATAAAATTTTAAAAGACATTAAACATTCTACAAAAAATTTATTTTATAAAAAAAAAATATTTGAAGAAAAAGAAAAAATTATTGAAAAACTAAATTTAAAAAAAAATGAAAAAAAAGAACAATTACATATAAAAATAAATGATATATTTCATAATTTAGAAAAATATATTGTATATGAGAAAAAAAAAGAAAATCAGGATGAATTAAATGATATTAAGAAAATTCATTTAATTGAAAATCTATTCATTAATTTATTAAAAGAAAAAGAAGAATATAAAAATAAATATTCAGAAATGTATGATAAGATAATTAAAAGACTAGAACGTGAAAAAAAAATAGAAAATGCTAAAATTACATTAAAAAAACAAAATGAAAATTTTTTTAAAAAGTTAAATAAAATATTTGAAAAATCAAATAAATTAATAATAAAACCAAGAAAAAAAATAGGAGAAAAATTATATTTAATGAATAAAAAAAAGAAAAATAATAATGATAAAAATAAAACATTAGAAAATAATAATTATGAATTATTAGAATATTAATATTAAATAATATATTCTATATATTAAACTATTTAAATGATTTATATACTAAAGCATATTTATATAAAAATTAATATTTATTAAAAAATAAAAGTTATAAAATAAATTGTATTTTTTTTTTAAACATAAAAAAAAATTTTATTTATATTTATTTAAAAATAAAATGAACTCAATAATTTATTCTCCAAAAGAAAATCAATTTTACTCCTTTTTACTAGCAACAAATAATTCAAACATAGGTTCAGATTACATAAATGGTTCAGATGTAGTAAAACTTTTTCTGAAAGCAAATTTAAATAAAGACATATTAAAAGCAATATGGGATTTATCAAGTAAAAGAAAAGCAAAAGATTTAAATAAAGATGAATTTTTTTATGCTTGTCGATTAATAACTTTAGCTCAAAATAATCAAATGTTAACAGAACAAAATATAATTAAATTAAATAATAGTAATTTAATTCCTTATTTTAATGGAGTTTCTTTTGTTTTTCAAGAACCAAAAATTGAAAAAAAAATTGAAGATGATTTTAAAGATGATGATTTTATTGCTATTGATGAAGATCCTAATAAACAAATTAAAGAAGGAGAATCTATTCATCAAGCTGAAATGAATATTATTAATGCTTTTATGTTAAGTAATCCTGTTAAAAAAAAAGAAGAAGTTAAAAATGATAATAATGATAATGATAAAGAGTTTCAATTTGTTCAAGAAGAATTTAAACCTACTAAGAAATTAGATGATTTATTTGGTTTGTTAGGAAATTTTGATGAAGAAAAAAATAATAATTTAAATAATCAAAATAATGATAATAATGAAAGTATGAATAATAAAAATAATACAAATAATGTTAAAAATAATAATTCAAATGTGAATATGAATAATAATATGAATATGAATAATATGAATATGAATAATATGAATATGAATAATAATATGAAGATGAATAATATGAATATGAATAATAATGTGAATATGAATAATAATATGAATATGAATATTTTGAATAATAATATGAATATGAATAATAATATGAATATGAATATTTTGAATAATAATATGAATATGAATAATATGAATATGAATAATACAAATATTAATAAAAATAATTCTATTAATAATAATTTGAGTAATAATATTAATAATAATAT
The DNA here is from genome assembly GCA_023806865.1 of Isotricha sp. YL-2021a. Taxonomy (NCBI): domain Eukaryota; phylum Ciliophora; class Litostomatea; order Vestibuliferida; family Isotrichidae; genus Isotricha; species Isotricha sp. YL-2021a. Next base: position 4,649 of record JAJJLH010002478.1, on the reverse strand, counting down.
TACTAAAGCAAATACTTTCTCAAATATTAATATTCAAGGTATAGCAAATCATTTTGATATGGAATTAAATGAATTACAAATATCTGATAATACAAATAATAATGAAAATAAAGAATTACCAAGTGATGATGAATTCGTAGCAATTGAAGAAGAACAAACAGAAAAAAAGGATAATAATAATACAAAATCAAATAATATAGATTTAACCTTAACAAATCCTTCAAAAAATAATAATCCAAACACAAATATTAATACAAATTCAAATATAAATGATAAAAAAGAATTAACAAATGATTTTGATTTTAATATAAATAATTCAAATAAACCAACATCAATTTCACCTGAACCAAATTTAATGAATTTAGAAACACAATTTCCTTCAAATAATATAAATATAAAACAAACTACTCCAAAATTATCTCAACCTAAATCATTAAGTTTAGATGATTTTATGGGTGCTTTTGATAATGAAATTAATAAAGAAAATAATGGAAATATAAATGAAACTCCAAAATTAGAAATGAATAAAAATAATGATAATAAAATGAATTTTAATAATAATCAAAATTTACAATCAAATATTATAAATGATATTAAAAAAGAAGAAAATAATTTTGATGATGATGATGATGATTTTGAAGAAGTTGAAGAAGAAGAAAAAAATACAAATAATAATGAAAAAAATGAAAGAATAATCCCAAAAACAATTAATATTGAAAATAAAGGTTTAGAAATAAAAAATAATGATATAAATAAAAATATAAATAATAATATAGAAAATAAAAAAGAAATAGAAAAAAAAAAAGAAACAATAATAGAAAATAACAATAATCAAAATAATAATAAAAATATAGAAGATAATAATAATAATAATAATATTAATAATAAAGAAAATGAAGAAGATGATGATTTAGAATTTCATAATGTTGAAGAAGAAGAAAATAATGAAGAAAAAAAAAAAGAAGAAAAAAAAAAAGAAAATAAACCTTCAATTTTAGGTTTTACACAAATGGATTTTTTAAAAGAATTTAAAAAAGAAATAAATCCAAATGCAATTGAAGAAGAAAATGAATTTCAATTTGTTGAACAAGAAGAAGAAATTCCAAAAAAAGAAAAACCAAAAGTTAATTTATCACCTTTAGAAAGTTTTTTATTAAAAAATTTTAAAAATGATAAAGAAAAAAAAATATTTTATTATAATTTAGAAATTATTTTTGAAAATTTAAATCAAGAATTAGAAAAAAATATTCCTTTTTTAAATAGTTTATGGTCTTTTGGAAATGTAGAATTAACTAAAGAAAAAATATTATCAAATAAAAGATTATCTGATTTTTTAAATGGAAATTTAAATTTATTAATTTTATATGCTAAATTTATTGCAACTAAAAATTTTCTTAATTTTAAAAGAGGAAATGTTAATCAAAAATTATTTCAAAAAATATATGAATTAATATTAAAATTAAGTAAAAGTGAAAATTTTGGTGAATTATTTGAAAAAAATAATATTGATAAAATTAAAAATCAACAAGTTGAAGTTAATGATAATATTGAAACATATTGTAAATTATGTCTTCATGATATAAATAGTGAAGGGAATAAAAATGTTTTTGGATATGATTTTCATATTTCTTGTATTAATTTATGGGTTAATTTAATTGATATTAATTCTCCTTTTAAACAATGAAATCATTTATTTTATGTATTATTTTTCTCATATAATTTTTAAATATTTTGTTATTTTATATCCAAATAAACTATAAAAAATAAATAAAACTATTTTATTTAATAATTAATTATATATTTGAATATATGTATAAATAAAATCACTTTAATTGTTTATTCAAAAATAAAATTATCTCCTTTTTCATATTAAAAACAAAAGAAAAAAATTAAAAATCCAATATTTAAAAATTAATCTAATAAAAAAATAATTTTTCTTATAAAACAATTTATTAAAACTAGTAAATCTTTTTGAAATATATTTTTTTTATATTCAGTTTTTTTTAGTACATTTTATATTTATTATGTTTTCTTAAAATATAATATTAATAATAATAAATTAAATTAAAATGAATATTTATGGTAATTGTTGTGGTCCTTCAAGTGGATTTACTAATTTTACAAAAGATGATTTAAATCCTATTGATATGGAAATTATGACTAAAGACAAAATAGAAAAAATTTGTTTTCAACCAGATTTAAATTATGGTATATTTACTAAAGCAAATGAAATATCTGATAATATAAAAAATAAATTAAATGAGGAAATAGAAGATTTAATAGAAAAAGAAAAATCAAACAATGAAAAAATAAAAGATTTAAACCAAAAAATACAATTAATTAACAAAAAAATATCATCAATGAATGAAATGCTTCAAATTGATATGTGTGAACAAGATTATATTGAAGATTTTGGGAAAAAAATATTAAATAAAAGTAAATTAACTCAATCATATTATGAAAATTAATAACTTTTCAAAATTTAAAAATATATATTTAATAATAATAAATATAAAATAAATTCATATAACCAAACCTAATAATAAATCCTTGAATAATAAAAATATAAAACATTAAAAAAAACAAAAAAATAAAAAAAAAGAATCCCTATGATTTAAATTAATCATTATTTAACAAAAATTAAAAAAATTTATTTATATTAATTTTCCATATATTTTATTTAAAAAATAAAAAAAAAAAACCAAAAAAAGTAAAAAACAAAAAAAAAATTAAAAAAAATTAAAAAAAAAACTCAATAACACCAAAAAAAAATAAAAAAAAATCATTTAAAAAAAAAAAAATGTTAAACATATTCCAATTAATAGGTGACTTACTTCATCTCCTTTCCTTCATAATTATAATATACAAAATCCACAGAGACAAATCATGTAATGGTGTCTCTGCAAAAACCTTTGAAATATACTTAATAGTATTCTGTTCTCGTTACTTAGATCTCTTTATGTATTACATAAACTTTTACAATACAAGTATGAAAATTTTATATATTTCAGTAACAATATACATTTTATATTTAATGCATTATAAATATAAAAATACATATAAAAGAGAAACTGAAGATAAATTTCCTCATATTTACTTAATTCCATTTGCTATTATAATGACTCTTTTAATTCATAAAAATTGGACTTGGTGGGGTTTAACTTGGTCATTTTCACTTTGGTTAGAAAGTGTTGCTTGTTTTCCTCAAATTAATATTTTAGTATTAAATAATGGTGTTGAAAGCTTTACTGCTCATTATTTAGCTTCACTTGGTTCTTATAGATTTTTTTATATTTTATTATGGATTTATAGATATATTGATAATAGACATTTTAGTTTAACTTCAGTATTAAGTGGAAGTTTACAAGTTTTACTTTATGTTGATTTCTTTTATGTTTATTTGAAAAATTTGAAAAATTCTTTTACTAGTGAATTACCTGTTAGTAATTCCAAAAGTAATGAGAAAAGTACTATTTTTTAATGAGTTTATATGAGATTTTTTTTAAATTGATTTTTTTTTTGTATGTTTTTTTTTAAGATTTTTTTAAAAGTTTCTTTGGTTTTCTTTTTGGTGATAGATAAAAATATTTTTTTATTGATTTTATTTTTAAAATTTGATGAAAATTAAATGAAATTTATTAATTTTTTTTTTCTTTTTTTTTTGATTTAATTTATATAATATTTATTATTTTCAAAATTTTTAATTTTTTCTTTATTAATAGATAAAAAAAAATAAATTAAATTAATAAAATGTTCAAATTTTATATAATAATTATAATCAATCATTTATATCAATTAAAATCAATAAACTTAAGAAAAATTATTGAAGCAAAAAAAACTTCATCAAATTATTGTGAACAATCACCAAAAAGTTTATATTGTAGAAATAGAACTCTTTTTTATATCATTTTAATAATAAGTTTATTAGGAACAATTTTAGGTATTATTTATTTAATTATATCTTGTATTTCTAAATCAAGAAAAAGAAGAAATAATTCAAGAGATAGAACAAGAAGAATAAGAGCATATTCTTTAATAACAAATAGATTAGAAAATGAAATTTTAATACAAAAAAAAATTTCTTATTTATTTACAAAAGAATTAATACCAACATTTTTTTCAAAAGAAAATAATAATAAATATAATATTTGTCCAGTTTGTTTAGAAAAATATATTGAAGGTTCTGAGATTTGTATTACTCCTTGTAAACATTGTTTTCATTATATATGTATTAGAAATTATGCAATAATGACAAAAAATTCAAATTGTCCTATATGTAAATTTGATTTTTTATCTATTTTAGATGGGAAAAATATAAATTATAATAATATTGAAATAATAACTTTAAAAAGTAATAATACTGATATTGATAAAAATAATGAAGGAATTCAAGAAAATAATTATGTAGGAAGTTCTATTGTTAATGATGATAATATTATTGCTATTAGAAATGATAATAATGATTAAATGGTAAATATTATTTATTGGGTTAAGTATAAAAAAATGTTTAATTAATTTTAATTTGTATATTTAAAAAATATTAAAATCAAATAATTAGAGATATTAGTAAATTCTTTTTTTTTTCTTTTTTTAAAAAAATAATGTTTGGGTTTTTCAATATTTAAAAATAATTAATTGAATATATTATT